>WNWK01017934.1:10000-17500 GCA_009830355.1 Cherax destructor
GAGAGAGAGAGAGAGAGAGAGAGAGAGAGGGAGACTTGGCTCCACTTCGAGGACAGCGAGAAACGAGCTTCTACACCACAAGACGGGCAGCCAGCACCAGCTTCACTCTGACTGTAACCTTCTCCAGAACCTCACTTCATCTGACGTCATTTATCCCCAGGATGACTCGTGTCTGGGACATGTTCGTCCAGCATAATATCAACGAAATAGTCAGATAATCAAATGAAATTGCTGGCCCACAGATGGCTCCAACTTCATCCTGTTCCATATTTGTCTGTCTCATAAGAAAAAGGCTTTCAAACGAGCTGATGTAGGTAACAGCTCTTAGCTTGTAAATAAACTTAGTTACCTTAACATAACCTTGTAAAACACACACACACAAACACACACACACACAAAAACACACACACACACACACACACACACACAGAACAGCATTCCGACATCTTAATAAGGAATCGTTCAGGACCCTGTACACTGTGTACGTTAGGCCCATACTGGAGTATGCAGCACCAGTTTAGAACCCACACCTAGATAAGCATGTAAAGAAACTAGAGAAAGTGCAAAGGTTTGCAACAAGACTAGTCCCGGAGCTAAGGGGTATGTCCTACGAGGTGAAGTTAAGGGATATCGACCTGACAACACTGGAGGACAGGAGAGATAAGGGGGACATGATAACGACATATAAAACACTGAGAGGAATTGACAAGGTGGACAGAGACAGAATGTTCCAGAGATGGGACACAGCAACAAGGGGACACAGTTGGAAGTTGAAGACTCAGATGAATCACAGGGATGTTAGGAAGTATTTCTTCAGTCACAGAGTGGTCGGGAAGTGGAATAGCTTTGGAAGCGATGTAGTGGAGGCAGGATCCATTCATAGCTTCAAGAAGAGGTATGATAAAGCTCATGGCGCAGGGAGAGTGACCCAGTAGAGGCCAGTGAAGAGGCGGAGACAGGAGCTATAACTCGACCCCTGCAACCACAGCTAGGTGAGTACACATACATAAACACACACAGACAAGAGGTATGATAAAGCTCATGGAGCAGAGAGTGGACCTAGTAGCGGCCAGCAAAGATGCGGAACCAGGAGCTGTGACTCGACCCCTGCAACCACAGGTGAAATAGGTAAGTACAAACACGCAGTTGTAGCGCATATATCTAACTCCTCTTCCTAACATAGCAACATAGGCAAGAAGTTGCTAGGTTACACGAGATACCAGACTTAATAGCATAAGTGAAGTTCGTGTTTGCTGATGAGGCGGTGCTTGTGTGAGAGTCCAGTGGGAAGTTGGAGTGGAGGAGCAACTTACCAGGTGGGATGGAAGATTGAACAGTGGAAATAGCAAGATGAGAGTAGAAGACTAAGCACTGAAACAACGGAGGAAAGTCTGTGCTGAAAGTGAAAGTACTTAGATGTTTATGTGTGATTTTATAGTCAAACGAGAGTGTAAAAATAAAAAAAGGAGAGAGAGAGAGAGAGAATAGTAATTAGAATAGAATAGTAATCAGAAGAGAATGATAATGTAAATATCGATACACACAAAGATTTACATACTTACATGCATCCAGAACTGCACAAACACACACACACACACACACACACACACACACACACACACACACACACACACACACACACACACACACACACACACACACACACACACACACACACACACACACACACACACACACACACACACACACACACACACACACATACATTTTGCTAAATTAATAGCTTTTCACCACTCTGCACTATTCCTTGAGTGTATTGAGGTAGAGAAGGTTGAGGTTACAAAATAGAGGGATACCTTTCTAGGATCGCGCTGAATACCTCTTAAATATGCACTTACACATGTGTAAATACACATGTAAATACACACGTGTAAGTACACACGTGTAGGTACACACGTGGAAAAATTCAGGCTTGTTTTTGTACTTGTCTAGACGAGGGCTCAACAAGGGTTCTGCATATTCATGAATTGCTGCTGCTGTTGCTCTTCTCTGACCTGCAGTCTGTGTTTATAACCTGTTATTATCTTGTTTTCCTATTATCACTGAGTGTGTGAGTGTGTACTCTCTTAATTGTAGTTACAGAGGTCGATTCACGGCTCCTGGCCCCGCCTCTTCACTGTTGGCTACTTGGTCCACTCTCTCCCTGCTCCATGAGCTTTATCATACCTCTTCTTAAAGCTATGTATGAATCCTGCCTCCACTACATCACTCTCCAGATTGTTCCACTTCCTGACAACTCTGTGACTGAAGAAATACTTCCTAACATCCCTGTGACTCATCTGAGTCTTCAACTTCCAGTTGTGACCCCTTGTTGCTGTGTCCCCTTGTTGCTGTGTCCCCTTGTGCTGTGTCCCCTTGTTGCTGTGTCCCCTTGTTGCTGTGTCCCCTTGCTGCTGTGTCCCCTTGTGCTGTGTCCCCTTGTTGCTGTGTCCCCTTTTGCTGTGTCCCCTTGCTGCTGTGTCTCTTCGATGTTGTGTCCCCTTGTTGCTGAGTCCCCTTTTTGCTGTGTCTCTTTTTGCTGTGTCCCCTTGTTGATGTGTCTTCTTGTTGCTGTGTCCCCTTGGTGCTGTGTCCCTTTGTTGCTGTGTCCAATTGTTGCTGTGTCCCCTTGTTGCTGTGTTCCTTGTTGCTGTGTCCCTTGTTGCTGAGTCCCCTTTTTTGTTGCTGTGTCCCTTTTGCTGTGTCCCTTGTTGCTGGTCCCCTTGTTGCTGAGTCCCCTTGTTGCTGTGTCCCCTTGTTGCTGTGTCCCCTTGTTGCTGTGTCCCCTTGTTTCTGAGTCCCCTTGTTGCTGTGTTCCATTGTTGCTGAATCCTCTTGTTGCTGTGTCCTTGTTGATGTGTCCCTTGTTGCTGTGTCCCCTTGTTGCTGTGTCCCTTGTTGATGTGTCCCTTGTTGCTGTGTCCCCTTTTTGCAATAGAGAGAAGCGAAGGAGAAGAGAGGGGGAATAGGGAGAGACGGAAGTGACGGGAAATACTGAAAGATAGAGAGGATATAGAAAGAAATAGGAAAATAATGAGTGGTTAAAATTACTCTGATGAAGACGCGATTAATAGATGAATTAAAATGACCAGAGAGAAAGTATAAGAGGATGACCAGAGAGAAAGTATAAGAGGATGACCAGAGAGAAAGTATAAGAGGATGACCAGAGAGAAAGTATAAGAGGATGACCAGAGAGAAAGTATAAGAGGATAAAGAGAAGAAAGAGATGACCAGAGAGAAAGAAATATAGAGAGAAAAGAGTATAAGAGGATGAGAAAAGAAAGGATGACCGAGAGAAAGAGAAAGTATAGATGACAGAGAGATAAGAGAAAGAGAATGAAGAGAAAGTATAAGGGTGTATAAGAATAAAGAGAATGACCATAACAGAGAAGTTGAGAAATAAAAATGAGAGAGAATAAATGAACGAGAGAGAATGAGAGAAAATATGAGAGAAACAGAGTATAAGATGATGAGAAAATGAAAGTGAATGAGAAAATGAAAGTGAACGAGAGGAATGAAAACCCTGATAGTGGTTTTCTTTGTATCAATCAAATTATGAAATGTAACCACACATTGTAGCATTTGTTGAGAAATAAACTTTTATATCTTTGTAAAATGAGAGAGAGAGAGAGAGAGAGAATATAACTCTTGCAGCAGATAATATTTTACACAGTATTTTAAAAAGTTAGGGATTTCTAACTTTATTGACAAGCTAAGAGCTGTTACCAACATCAGCTAATTTGAAAGCCTTTTTATTGTTATGGTTCAGCCTAGTCAAGCCTGGTCCAGCCTGGTCCAGCCTGGTCCAGCCTGGTCCAGCCTGGTCCAGCCTGGTCCAGCCTGGTCTCAGACCGGCCGCGGGGGCGTTGACCCTCGAAACCCTCTCCAGGTATTCTCCCAATTTAGTGATTTCATTTGATCAACCGACTTTATTTTTCGAGGTGTGAGCGTACTTGTGGTGTGAGCGTACTTGTGGTGTGAGCGTACTTGTGGTGTGAGCGTACTTGTGGTGTGAGCGTACTTGTGGTGTGAGCGTACTTGTGGTGTGAGCGTACTTGTGGTGTGAGCGTACTTGTGCCTCCTACAGGATCTTCCAGCCTCTAGTGTCCAGCAGATGCCAGATACGTCGAAGTGCTGGCTGCCTTGTTTGCAAGGTTTACAACGTGGTTCTTCATGGTCAGTTTGGAGTCAAATTCCACCCTAAGGATATTAACTTCTTCCCCAGGTACCAACACTCTCCCATTGATACCTACTACTGCTCCAGCATTACCATTATGGTGCCTAGACTACCATCATTCTTACCACTGCTCCAGCATTACCATCATGGTGCCTAGACTACCATCATTCTTACTACTGCTCCAGCATTACCATCATGGTACTGAGAGACCATCATTCTTACCACTGCTCCAGCATTACAGTTATGGTGCCTAGACTATCATTCTTACCTCTGCTCCAGCATTACCATCATGGTACTTAGACTACCATCATTCATACCACTGCTCCAGCATTACCATTATGGTGCATAGACAACCATCATTCTTACCACTGCTCCAGCATTACCATTATGGTGCCTAGACTACCATCATTCTTACTACTGCTCCAGCATTACCATCATGGTACTGAGAGACCATCATTCTTAAACTGCTCCAACATTACCATCACGGTACCTAGACTACCATCATTCTTACCATTGCTCCAGCATTACCATCATGGTGCCTAGACTACCATCATTCTTACCACTGCCCCAGCATTACCATCATGGTGCCTAGAGACCATTCTTACCTCTGTTCCAGCATTACCATCATGGTACCTAGACCATCATTCTTACCACTGCCCCAGCATTACCATCATGGTGCCTAGAAACCATTCTTACCTCTGCTCCAGCATTACCATCATGATATAGGCCTAGACCATCATTCTTACCACTGCTCCAGCATTACCATCATGGTACCAAGACCATCATTCTTTCCACTGCCCCAGCATTACCATCATGGTACCTAGACCATCATTCTTACCTCTGCTCCAGCATTACCATCATGGTACCAAGACCATCATTCTTACCTCTGCTCCAGCATTACCATCATGGTACCTAGACCATCATTCTTACCACTGCCCCAGCATTACCATCTTGGTACCTAGACCATCATTCTTACCTTTGCTCCAGCATTACCATCATGGTACCTAGACCATCTTTACCTCTGCTCCAGCATTACCATCATGGTACCTAGACCATCATTCGTACCTATGCTCTAGAATTACAATCATGGTACCTAGACCATCATTCTTACCTCTCCTCCATCATTACCATCATGGTACTTATACCATCATTCTTACCTCTGCTCCAGCATTACCATCACGGTACCCAGACCATCATTCTTACCTTTGCTCCAGCATTACCATCATGGTACTTAGACCATAATTCTTACCTCTGCTCCAGCATTACCATAATGGTACCTATATCATCAATCTTACATCTGCTCCTGCATTACCATCATGGTACCTAGACCATCATTCTTACATCTGCTCCTGCATTACCATCATGGTACCTAGACCATCATTCTTACCTTTGCTCCAGCATTACCATCATGGAACCTAGACCATCATTCTTACCACTGCTCCAGCATTACCATCATGGTACCTAGACCATCATTCTTACCTCTGCTCCAGCATTACCATCATGGTGCTTAGACCATCATCATTTGTTTTCTCCAAAGCAAATGTTACCTGCAAAGCCCCTTGTCACACTCTGACACACTCTTGACCAGACTGCTCAACAGACACCTTGACAGACATCTGTCAAGCCATATTTGCCAGGCTAAGTGAGAGGTATATTCAATGCGCCAAGCACCACACCAGCTATTATCCCACAGGGGAGAGGACTCTATATGGCTAACTTCCCAAATGAATGGTCATGTCTTACTCAAATTGAATTCTGAATTACTCTAAGCGGTCAGTCCTGGTGGGTGTTTAGTCAGACGGGCGTCGATTTACGCAGGTGAGGCGTAAATTAACCCCAAGGTGGCGTTAATTTACGCAGCTGAGGCATAAATTTTGTAAAAGGGTGTTACTTTTGTGGACTGGTGTGAACTTATGCAAGAGGTCATTAGGTAGTTTATATATGCATATACACTACACACACACACATACACACACACATACACACACACACACACAACACACACACACACACACACACACACACACACACACACACACACACACACACACACACACACACACACACACAGGTACATCTCCTGAGGCGCACATCAACCAAATAACTGCTGCAGCATATGGGCGCCTAGCAAACCTAAGAACAGCATTCCGACATCTTAATAAAGAATCGTTCAGGACCCTGTACACTGTGTACGTTAGGCCCATACTGGAGTATGCAGCACCAGTTTGGAACCCACACCTAGCCAAGCAGGTGAAGAAGATCGAGAAAGTGCAAAGGTTTGCAACAAGACTAGTCCCGGAGCTAAGGGGTATGTCCTACGAGGGGAGGTTAAGGGAAATCGACCTGACGACACTGGAGGACAGGAGAGATAGGGGGGACATGATAACGACATATAAGATACTGAGAGGAATTGACAAGGTGGACAGAGACAGAATGTTCCAGAGATGGGACACAACAACAAGGGAACACAGTTGGAAGTTGAAGACTCAGATGAATCACAGAGATGTTAGGAAGTATTTCTTCAGTCACAGAGTGGTCGGGAAGTGGAATAGTTTGGGAAGCGATGTAGTGGAGGCAGGATCCATTCATAGCTTTAAGAAGAGGTATGATAAAGCTCATGGCGCAGGGAGAGTGACCCAGTAGCAGCCAGTGAAGTAGCGGGGCCAGGAGCTATGACTCGACCCCTGCAACCACAACTAGGTGAGTACACACACACAATACCTGACCATTTATTAATGTCTAAACAACTTTCTAGAACATTCTTCAAGAAGAACAAAAACAGCAGAACTTTGTTCACTGGAGAACAATCAAGTTTATCTCAATAATAAACTGAAGAAAGTTCCTTCAAGTGAAGAAACTTTGTCTTCTTAGAGAACATTGAAGCTGAAGACAACTGAGGCTTCCTCTCTCTTTGTCTTTGTCTTCATCTTTGTTTTTGTCTTCATCTTTGTTTTTGTCTTCATCTTTGTCTTCATCTTTGTCTTCATCTTTGTCTTCATCTTTGTCTTCATCTTTGTCTTCATATTTGTCTTCATCTTTATCTTAATCTTTGTCTTCATCTTTATCTTCATCTTTGTCTTTGTTTTTGTCTTGGTTTTTGTTTTGTTTTTGTTTTTGTTTATCTAGCACTAGTAGTAATACTAGTAATATTTATAGTACCAATATTAGTTACTATATTACAGCTACTAGTACTGCTAGTCTTATTGCTAATACCACTACTAGTAATACTAATACTATTAATACTATAACTGTTACTATTACTAGTTCTAGTAGCACTATTACTGCTAGTACTAGAACTATGCTACTACCCCTGTTAGTACTAT
>WNWK01017934.1:22500-41209 GCA_009830355.1 Cherax destructor
CTTTATCAAGTTATGTTTCACTCTGTGTAGAGCTTTATCACGTCATGTTTAACTCTGTGTAGAGCTTTATCAAGTCATGTTTCACTCTGTGTAGAGCTTTATCAAGTTATGTTTCACTCTGTGTAGAGCTTTATCAAGTTATGTTTCACTCTTGGTTTTAAGTAGTCAGGCTTTATCACGTCATGTTTAACTCTGTGTAGAGCTTTATCAAGTCATGTTTCACTCTGTGTAGAGCTTTATCAAGTTATGTTTCACTCTGTGTAGAGCTTTATCAAGTTATGTTTCACTCTGTGTAGAGCTTTATCAAGTTATGTTTCACTCTGTGTAGAGCTTTATGTTTCACTCTGTGTAGAGCTTTATGTTTCACTCTGTGTAGAGCTTTATGTTTAACTTTGTGTAGAGCTTTATGTTTCACTCTGTGTAGAGCTTTATGTTTCATTCTGTGTAGAGCTTTATGTTTCACTCTGTGTAGAGCTTTATGTTTCACTCTGTGTAGAGCTTTATGTTTCACTCTGTGTAGAGCTTTATGTTTCACTCTGTGTAGAGCTTTATGTTTCACTCTGTGTAGATCTTTATGTTTCATTCTGTGTAGAGCTTTATGTTTCACTCTGGTGTGTGTACTTAATTGGTCCTGTCGTTGACCTGGCCAATTAAGTCCATCTGATAGGCTCCTAGGATCATCTGAGAGGATCCTAGGATCATCTGAGAGGCTCCCAGGATCATCTAAGAGGATCCTAGGATCATCTGAGAGGCTCCCAGGATCATCTGAAACGCCCCCAGCATCATCTAAGAGGATCCTAGGATCATCTGAGAGGCCCCCAGGATCATTTAAGTGGCCCCCAGGATCATCTGAGAGGCCCCAAGATCATCTGAAAGACCCCCAGCATTTGAAAAGACTCTAGCATCTGAGAATACCCCAGCATCTGAGAGGACCCCAGCATCATCTGAGAGGACCCCAGCATCTGAGAGGACCCCAGCATCATCTGAGAGGACCCCAGCATCTGAGAGGACCCCAGCATCATCTGAGAGGACCCCAGCATCTGAGAGGACCCCAGCATCATCTGAGAGGACCCCAGCATCTGAGAGGACCCCAGCATCATCTGAGAGGACCCCAGCATCTGAGAAATCCCCAGTATCATCTGAGAGAACCCCAGCATATGCGAAGATCCAGAACTATCTGAGAGGACCCCAGGACTATCTTAGAGGGCCCCAGGACCATCTGTCATCCCCCCCATATTAAATCCCCCACAACAATCACCTAAGAAAACCTTCAGTGACTTTCACCGTTAACAGGAAACTGTTAGTCGGATTATCAGACAGATCTTAAGGCAGTGAAGTTACAGTGCCTCCGGCTTCTAGTGACAGCCTAAATGCCCATTCACAGCAGTGTCACGCTAACTGAAGAACTACCTCGAGATGTCTGCTTTAAGATGCTACCAGCAGACATGGACAGACGTGAGCACGAGGCTGGATGACATGAGTGACGGGTTGTTAGTGCATGTCTATGCCCCTGAGGTGCTCTCCTGCTGAGCTAAGTTTACTAGTTGTTTTACAAAGCTTTGTTAACACTAGTTGTTTTACAAGGCTTTGTTAACACTAGTTGTTTTACAAGGCTTTGTTAATACTAGTTGTTTTACAAGGCTTTATTAACACTAGTAGTTGTTTTACAAGGCTTTGTTAGTAGTTGTTTTACAAGGCGTTGTTAACACTATGCCTGGAGGGAGTGATAATGTGGCAGAGACTGTACACGGTGTATTTAGAAAGAGACGTTTTGAAGATGGTTTGAAGGCAGGGAGAACTATAGTTTATTTTGAATTAAGAACTTCGTGAGCATCAAGGTACTTTTCTTGGAGAGTCCTTGATTCAAGAAGACTTCATCTTCAAGGAACCCAGTAGAGTTTCTGATTCAGGACTTCAAGGTACCTTAGTGATTTTGTATTCAACTCTCCCTAGGAGAGTTCTCTGAGATTAATCTCTGATGCTGATCTCTAGAGGTTGACGTCTATTCTAGAGCGACAGTTCGTGTTTGTGGAGGAGCAAATAAACGTTGTGGAACTGACTTTCACTGTAGAGCTTTATCTAGTTAGCCTTAATGACCCTCGTATAGTAGACTTTAAGCCCCATTAACCGACCAACCAACCTTAATGACCCTCGTGTAGTAGATAGATTTTAAACCCCATTAACCAACCAACCAGTCTTAATGACCCTCGTGTAGTAGATAGATTTCAAACCCCATTAACCAACCAACCAGTCTTAATGACCCTCGTGTAGTAGACAGACTTCAAACCCAGTTAACCAAACAACCACATCTTGGAAAATCTATCATTAATTTTCTCGTGTACTCGACACGGAATTAGAAATGGCTTGACTGGTGATGATCAAGGTTATATTACGGAGATTTGTGGTCAGTGTCTTCGCTGAAGTGACTGGAAGGTCAAATTTAATGTCACGAAATGAGATCAGTGGAAAAAGTGTTTGGGTTACAAGACAGCAGACAAGGGTTCGATACTCGGTTGCGGGGAAATATATGTGCATTATTATTATTGTTATTATTATTTTTTATAATTATTTTTATTTTTATCTTATTTAGATATTTTATATTGAAATCTGTACTCATTTGTGGTTGCAGGGTCGGGTCACAGCTCCTGGCCCCGACTCTTCTCTAGTCGCTACAAGGTCCACTTTCTGCTCTAACAGCCTTGTCATACCTCTCCTTAAAGCTATGTATGGATCCTATGTGTATGTGTGTGCGTGTACTCACCTATTTGTGGTTAAAGGGGTCGATTCACAGCTCCTGGCCCCATCTCTGTGTAGAAAGTGAAGTGACTCAGAGAACATTACAGATCTGCCGTTGCAATTCACGTGTTGGCAGACCTGCCACCTTGCAAGGCACACCCACAACACTGACCTTGATCACTCTCATCATTGAGAACATCGCACCAACAACGGTGTCGTAATTCACGTATCTTTTCCCATCCAGATACGCAATTCTCTTCCTGTGAATCAGAGATGAGAAAGATTTCTTTGAACAGCGTTTGTGGTATGTAATTATGCTGAGCTGATGAATAAGACACATGTGCAACACCTAGGTGTCTTTATTGATGAATAAGATACATGTGCAACACCTAGGTGTCTTTATTGATGAATAAGACACATGTGCAACACCTAGGTGTCTTTATTGATGAATAAGACACATGTGCAACACCTGGGTGTCTTTATTGATGAATAAGACACATGTGCAACACCTGGGTGTCTTTATTTATGAATAAGACACATGTGCAACACCTGAGTGTCTTTATTGATGAATAAGACACCTGTACAATACCTAGGTGTCTTTATTGATGAATAAGACACATGTACAACACCTGGGTGTCTTTATTGATGAATAAGACACATGTACTACACCTGAGTGTCTTTTTTGATGAATAAGACACATGTACGACACCTCGGTGTCTTTATTGATGAATAAGACACATGTACGACACCTCGGTGTCTTTATTGATGAATAAGACACATGTACAACACCTGGGTGTCTTTATTGATGAATAAGACACATGTGCAACACCTGAGTGTCTTTATTGATGAATAAGACACCTGTACAACACCTGGGTCTCTTTATTGATGAATAAGACACATGTACGACACCTCGGTGTCTTTATTGATGAATAAGACACATGTACGACACCTCGGTGTCTGTATTGATGAATAAGACACATGTACAACACCTGGGTGTCTTTATTGATGAATAAGACACATGTGCAACACCTGTGTGTCTTTATTGATGAATAAGACACATGTACAACACCTGTGTGTCTTTATTGATGTATAAGACACATGTACAACACCTAGGTGTCTTTGTTGATGAATAAGACACATGTACAACACCTGTGTGTCTTTATTGATGAATAAGACACATGTGCAACACCTGAGTGTCTTTATTGATGAATAAGACACATGTGCAACACCTGAGTGTCTTTATTGATGAATAAGACACATGTACAACACCTGGGTGTCTTTATTGATGAATAAGACACATGTGCAACACCTGAGTGTCTTTATTGATGAATAAGACACATGTACGACACCTCGGTGTCTTTATTGATGAATAAGACACATGTACAACACATGTGTGTCTTTATTGATGAATAAGACGCATGTACAACACCTGGTTGTCTTTGTTGATGAATAAGACACATGTACAACACATGGGTGTCTTTATAGATGTATAAGTCATATGTATTAATGTCAACTACCAGTGTATATTCACTGTGATATACGCTTCTTAACGTATATATACAGATAGGTATGCCTCATTGTATATACACTAAGATACTAAACCCTCAAAATACATATACATATGTATGCATCTCTCGATATACATACACTGAGAAACATACAATTAAAGGTGTGTATGCACTGAGAGATATACACTACTCACTGTATACACGCCGAGATATACACACTACTAAGCGTATACACAGGGATATACATACTAATCACCATATACACACACATATATACACAACTTAGCGTATACACACAGATATATACACAGAAATACTAATCATATATGCACACAGATATTCACACAGAAGTATACACACTATTCAGTGCATACAATCAGATATATACACATATATGCACTCTACTTAGCATATGCACATACAGATATACACAATACTCTGCATATATACATAGATATAGACTACTCACCATATATACACACACACAAACACTACTCAGCACATATACACAGAAATACACACTATACACAAAGCTAGCTTCTTCTAAGACACTTTCTCCTGCCCTCAAAACTGGAGACATTGTCTCGCATCTCGAGAGATAAAGGTCTCGCTAATCTCGCAGCGAAGCGAATTAATGAAGAGATGATACATAGCTGAAGCCTCTTATGAAGGGAGATAATTACAGGGGGAGATTACCCTATTTATCTTGCTAATTGACGTGTGTCACTGTTATAATCTGCTGGCAGGGTTAACCCTGTCATCAGGGTCGATTATTATTATGATTATATTAATATTTAAAAAAATTAATATCAGTCCCTCAGTCATGACAGAAGGTGGTCAGTCCCTCAGTCATGACAGAAGGTGGTCAGTCCCTCAGTCATGATAGAAGGTGGTCAGTCCCTCAGTCATGATAGAAGGTGGTCAGTCCCTCAGTCATGATAGAAGGTGGTCAGTCCTCTTAGTCATGACAGAAGGTGGTCAGTCCCTCAGTCATGATAGAAGGTGGTCAGTCCCTCAGTCATGACAGAAGGTGGTCAGTCCCTCAGTCATGATAGAAGGTGGTCAGTCCCTCAGTCATGACAGAAGGTGGTCAGTCCCTCAGTCATGATAGAAGGTGGTCAGTCCCTCAGTCATGATAGAAGGTGGTCAGTCCTCAGTCATGACAGAAGGTGGTCGTCCCTCAGTCATGATAGAAGGTGGTCAAAGTCCTCAGTCATGATAGAAGGTGGTCAGTCCCTCAGTCATGATAGAAGGTGGTCAGTCCCTCAGTCATGATAGAAGGTGGTCAGTCCCTCAGTCATGATAGAAGGTGGTCAGTCCCTCAGTCATGACAGAAGGTGGTCAATCCCTCAGTCATGATAGAAGGTGGTCAGCCTCAGTCATGATAGAAGGTAGTCAGTCTCAGTCATGATAGAAGGTGGTCAGTCCCCCAGTCATGATAGAAGGTGGTCAGTCCTCAGTCATGATAGAAGGTGGTCAGTCCCTCAGTCATGATAGAAGGTGGTCAGTCCTCAGTCATGATAGAAGGTGGTCAGTCCTCAGTCATGATAGTAGGTGGTCAATCCTCAGTCATGATAGAAGGTGGTCAGTCCCTCAGTCATGATAGAAGGTGGTCAGTCCCTCAGTCATGACAGAAGGTGGTCAGTCCCTCAGTCATGATAGAAGGTGGTCAGTCCTCAGTCATGACAGAAGGTGGTCAGTCCCTCAGTCATGATAGAAGGTGGTCAGTCCCTCAGTCATGATAGAAGGTGGTCAGTCCTCAGTCATGATAGAAGGCTGTTTTTCCTCAGTCATGATAGAAGGTGGTCAGTCCTCAGTATGATAGAAGGTGGTACTGGGGCCTCTAGTCATGATAGAAGGTGGTCAGTCCTCAGTCATGATAGAAGGTGGTCAGTCCTCAGTCATGATAGAAGGTGGTCAGTCCTCAGTCATGATAGAAGGTGGTCAGTCCTCAGTCATGATAGAAGGGTTTTTCCTCAGTCATGATAGAAGGTTCGTCCTCAGTCATGATAGAAGGTGTCAGTCTCTCAGTCATGATAGAAGGTCAGTCCTCAGTCATGATAGAAGGTCAGTCCCTCAGTTTTTTTTAGATAAAAATACCTATGAGTAAGCTTCCTAAAAGAAAATCATAAAATTTTGCTTAATTTTCCCATAAATTTCAATTGCAGTAGAAATTCTATTTAAAAGTTTGAAAATCTAAGTATTTTAGCTAAAAATGAGTTTTACAGAAAAGCACTCAAACTGCTCTAAACGTCGAAATATGCAATAAAATACGATTTTAAGCACATTTTTCTGAGCTTTTAATGTTTCATGTATTTTCGAAAATAATATGAAATACTCTATAAAAATATTGATTTTTATAGATTTTTAATAGGATTTTTAAAAATATGTAAATAATTAATAAATATTCTAAAATGCTATAAAACTTGATTTTATTGCATTTTTTGACGATTTAAGTGCTATTTTCAAGATTTTCTGAAAACACTATTTTTTAGATAAAATATACCTGAGTAAGCTTCCTAAAGAAAATCATAAATTTTGCTTACTTTTCCCATAAATTTCAATTGCAGTAGAAATTCTATTTAAAAGTTTGAAAATCTAAGGTATTTTAGTAAAAATGAGTTTTGCCAGAAAAGCACTCAAACCGCTCTAAACGTCGAAATATGCAATAAAATACCATTTTAGCACATTTTTCTGAGCTTTTTATATGTTTCATGTATTTTTGAAAATAATATGAAATATTATAAATAATATTGATTTTTATAGATTTTTATTGGATTTTTAAAAATATAAATAATTAATAAATATTCAAAATGCTATAAAACTTGATTTTATTGCATTTTTTGACGATTTATACTTTGAAGGTTTTCTGAAAAACTATTTTTTTAGATAAAATCCACCTATGAGTAAGCTTCCTAAAAAAAATCATAAAATTTGCTAACTTTTCCCATAAATTTCAATTGCAGTAGAAATTCTATTTAAAAGTTTGAAAATCTAGTATTTTAGCTAAAAAATGAGTTTTGCTCAGAAAAAGCACTCAAACCGCTCTAAACGTCGAAATATGCAATAAAATACCATTTTAGCACATTTTTTGAGCTTTTATGTTTCATGTATTTTTCGAAAATAATATGAAATACTTCATATAAAAATATTGATTTTTATAGATTTTTTTTAGATTTTTAAAAAAATGTAAATAATTAATTTAAAAATTCAAAAATGCTATAAAACTTATTATTGCATTTTTTGACGATTTAAGGTATTTAAAGGGTTTTCTGAAAACTATTTTTTAGATAAAAATACCTTGAGTAAGCTTCCTAAAAGAAAATCATAAAAATTTTTCAAAATTTTCCCATAAATTTCAATTGAAATAGAAATTCTATTTAAAAGTTTGGGAAAAACTTTAATTTTAGCAAAAAGGGGTTTTGCCCGAAAAGAAATCAAACTGCTTAAAACGTCGAAATATGCAATAAAATACATTTTAGCACATGGTAATTTTTTAGAAAATAATATAAATATTTTTAAAATATTGATTTTTATAGATTTTTAATGGGATTTTTAAAAATTTTGTAAATTTAAATTTTTTTAAAAATTCAAAATTCTATTAAAACTTGATTTTTTGCATTTTTTTAAGATTTAAGGCATTTTTCAGGATTTTCTGAAAAACTATTTTTTTTAGATAAAAAACAAATATGACAGCTTCCTAAAACAAAATCATAAAATTATGCTAACTTTTCCCATAAATTTCAATTGCAAAAAATTCTATTTAAAAGTTTGAAAATCTAGGTATTTTAGCTAAAAAATGAGTTTTGCAAAAGCACTCAACCGCTCTAAACGTCGAAATATGCAATAAAATACCATTTTAGCACATTTTTCTGAGCTTTTTATGTTTCATGTATTTTTCGAAAATAAATGAAATATCTATAAATAATATTTATTTTTATAGATTTTAATTTTAATTTTTTAAAAAAATGTAAATAATTAATAAAAATTCAAAAAAGCTATAAAACTTGATTTTATTGCATTTTTGACGATTTAAGGATTTTAAGGGTTTTCTGAAAACTATTTTTTAGATAAAATCCACCTATGAGTAAGCTTCCAAAAGAAAATCATAAAATTTTGCTAACTTTTTTCCATAAATTTAATTGCAAAGAAATTTATTTAAAAGTTTGAAAATCTAGGTATTTTAGCTAAAAAAAGAGTTTTGCCCAAAAAACACTCAAAAACCCCTCTAAAACGTCGAAATATGCAATAAAAATACCATTTTTTGCACATTTTTCTTTAGCTATTGTTTCATGTTTTTCGAAAATAATATGAAAAATCTATAAAAATATTGGGTTTTTATAGGTTTTTAATGGGATTTTTTAAAAAAATGTAAAATAATTTAAAAAATATTTTTAAACAAAACTTATTTTATTGCATTTTTGACGATTAAACATTTTCAAGGATTTTCTAAAAACTATTTTGATAAAATAACCTTTAGTAAACTTCCTAAAAGAAAATCTTAAAATTTTTTTTATTTTCCCAATAAATTTAAAATTGAGTAGAAATTCTATTTAAAGTGTGATAATCTAAGTATTTTAGGTTAAAAAAAGTTTTGAGAAAGAACCCCAAACGCTCTAAAACGTCGAAATATGCAATAAAATCATTTTAGCACATTTTTCTGAGCTTTTTTAAAGTTTCATGTATTTTTTAAAATAATATGAAATATCTAAAAATTATTTTATAGATTTTTAATTGGGGTTTTTTAAAAATATGTAAATAAATTTAAAAAATATTAAAAATGCTATAAAACTTGATTTTATTGCATTTTTGAAGATTTAAGGCATTTTCAAGGATTTTCTGAAAAACTATTTTTTTTGATAAAATACCATGAGTAGCTTCCTAAAAAAAATCATAAAATTTCTACTTTTCCCATAAATTTCAATTCAGTAAAATTCTATTTAAAAGTTTGAAAATCTAGTATTTTTTGCTAAAAATGAGTTTTGCAGAAAAGCACTCAAACCGCTCTAAACATCGAAATATGCAATAAAATACCATTTTAGCACATTTTTGATTTTTTGTTTCATGTATTTTTGAAAAATAATATGAAATATTATAAAATATTTATTTTTATAGATTTTAATGATTTTTAAAAAATATGTAAATAATTAATAAATATTCAAAAATGCTATAAAACTTGATTTTATTGCATTTTGACGATTAAGGCATTTTAAGGATTTTTTGAAAAACTATATTTTTGATAAAATACCTATGAGTAAGCTTCCTAAAAAAAAATCATAAAATTTTGCTAACTTTTCCATAAATTTCAATTGCAGTGAAATTCTATTTAAAGTTTGAAAATCTAGTATTTTAGCTAAAAATGAGTTTTTCCAGAAAAGCACTCAAACCGCTTAAAGGGCGAAATATGCAATAAAATACGATTTTAGCACATTTTTTTGAGCTTTTTTTTGTTTCATGTATTTTTCGAAAATAATATAAATACTCTATAAAATATTGATTTTTATAGATTTTTAATGGATTTTTAAAAATATGTAAATAATTAATAAATATTCTAAAATGCTATAAAACTTGATTTTTTGCATTTTTTGACGTTTAAGGCATTTTCAAGGATTTTCTGAAAAACTATTTTTTTAGATAAAAACACCTATGAGTAAACTTCCTAAAAGAAAATCATAAAATTTGCTTAACTTTTCCATAAATTTCAATTGCAGTAAAATTCTATTTAAAAGTTTGAAAATCTAAGGGATTTTAGCTAAAATGAAATTTGCCAAAAGCACTCAAACCGCTCTAAAACGTCGAAATATGCAATAAAATACCATTTTAGCCATTTTTTTGAGCTTTTATTTTTTCAGTATTTTTCGAAAAAAATTTTGAAATACTCTATAAAAATATTGATTTTTATAAAATTTTTAATGGATTTTAAAATATGTAAAAAAAATTTAAAAAATATTCAAAAAATGCTATAAAACTGATTTTATTGCATTTTTGACGATTTTAAAGGGATTTTCAAGGATTTTCTGAAAAACTATTTTTTAGATAAAATACCTTTAGTAAGCTTCCCAAAGAAAATCATAAAATTTGCTTTAAATTTTCCCATAAATTTCAATTGCAGTAGAAATTCTATTTAAAAGTTTGAAAATCTAAGTATTTTAGCTAAAAATGAGTTTTGCCAGAAAAGCACTCAAACCGCTCTAAAACGTGAAATATGCAATAAAATACCATTTTAGCACATTTTTCTGAGCTTTTTATTGTTTCATGTTTTTTTCGAAAATAATATGAAATACTCTATAAAAATATTGATTTTTATAGATTTTAACCCTTTCAGGGTTTTGACGTACTAGTACGGCTTACCGCCAGGGCGTTTGACGACAGACGCATAAATTCTAGTGGTTTAAATCGAGGGGGAGAGGCTGGTAAGCCTGCATGTGATAGAATGGGTCTATGTGGTAAGTGTGCGCAGTAGGAAAAAAATCTATGCACCCGCATTGCATTGTGGGAGTGGTAATTCAGTGCGCATTTGTCACCAAGCCATGCGGTAAGGAATACCTCACTCCAGCAGTGTGAGTGGTGGGGAAGGCAGTGGGGAGGGGGGTAAGGCAGTGGGAAGGGTGGGGAAGGCAGTGGGGTTTGTGTAAACAACATTGGCTGGCTGGCTGGCTGGGGCTGGCTGGCTGGCTGGGGCTGGCTGGCTGGGGCTGGCTGGCTAGCTGGGGCTGGCTAGCTAGGGCTGGCTGGCTGTGGCTGGCTGGCTGGCTGGCTGGCTGTGGCTGGCTGGCTGGCTGGCTGGCTGTGGCTGGCTGGCTGGCTGGCTGGTGGGCTTTCTTTCTGTTGCTGGCTGGGGCTGGCAGGCTGGCTGGCTTGATGGCTGGCTGGGGATCGCTAGCTGGGGCTGGCTGGCTGGCTGTGGCTGGCTGGGGCTGGCTGGCTGGGGCTGGCAGGCTGGCTGGCTGGGGCTGGCAGGCTGGCTGGCTGGGGCTGGCAGGCTGGCTGGCTGGGGCTGGCGGGCTGGCTTTCTGTGTCTGGCTGGGGCTAGCGGGCTGGCTAGATGGCTGGCTGGGGCTGGCTAGCTAGGGCTGACTGGCTTTGGCTGTTAGCTAGGGCTGGTGGGCTGGCTGGCTGTAGCTGGCTGGGGCTGGCTGTGGCAGGCTGGGGCTGGCTGGCTGGGGTTGGCTGGGGATGGCTGGCTGTCTGTCTGTCTGTCTGTCTGTCTGTCTGTCTGTCTGTCTGTCTGTCTGTCTGTTTGTCTGTCTGTCTGTCACACAGGTACACATAAATACAATTATACATAGTGTAAATTACCTAGGATAACCCCAAAAAATCCAGACTGTCAAATAATATGTATCGACTCAGATGTGGCAATGTTGGTTCACTAGTGACTGCCTCTGAGACAGACAGACAGAAAGAAAAGACAGAAAGAGAGACAGAAGAGAAACAGACAGACAGGCAGATAAAACAGTGAAAACAAATAAAGAAAAAGGCATTGAACCCTCATTTGTCAAATGTCATCACTCATTAGTTTGGTGATAAGCCAGGCTAACCAGTCACCCCTGGCTGGCAGGGCCAGGCAGGGAGGGGCAGGGGCCAGGCAGGGAGGGAGGCAGGGAGCCGGCAGGGAGCCAGGCAGGAGGCAGGGAGCCAGGCAGGGAGGGAGGCAGGGAGCCAGGCAGGGAGGGAGGCAGGGAGCCAGGCAGGGAGGGAGGCAGGGGCCAGGCAGGGAGGAGGCAGGGAGCCAGGCAGGGAGGAGGCGGGCAGGCGAAGGCAGTGTACCTCATCTAATGTCATCACTAATTAGTTTAGCTGATAATAATAAGATAACAGGACCCTCACCCCTCATCAATGTCACTGCTTCAATAATAATAATTTTTATTTTATTATTATTATTATTATTATTATTATTATTATATTATTATTATTATTATTATTATTATTATTATTATTAATTTCCCGTTATCCTAGGTAATTTACACTATGTATAATTGTATTTATGTGTTCCTGTGAGATTGAGACAGCCAGTCAGTCAGATAGCCAGTCAGCCAGCCAGTCAGTCAGATAGCCAGTCAGCCAGCCAGTCAGTCAGATAGCCAGTCACCCAGTCAGTCAGATAGCCAGTCAGCCAGCCAGCCAGTCAGTCAGTCAGATAGCAAGTCAGCCAGCCAGTCAGTCAGATAGCCAGTCAGCCAGCCAGCCAGTCAGCCAGCCAGCCAGTCAGCTAGCCAGCCAGCCAGCTGGTCAGCCAGCCTGCCAGCCATTCAGCCAGCCGGCTGGCTGGTCACCATTCAGCCAGTCAGTCAGATAGCCAGTCAGCCAGCCAGCCAGTCAGTCAGATAGCAAGTCAGCCAGCCAGTCAGTCAGATAGCCAGTCAGCCAGCCAGCCAGTCAGTCAGATAGCCAGTCAGCCAGCCAGCCAGTCAGTCAGATAGCAAGTCAGCCAGCCAGTCAGTCAGATAGCCAGCCAGCCAGTCAGCCAGCCAGCCAGTCAGTCAGATAGCCAGTCAGTCAGATAGCCAGTCAGCAGCCAGCTGGTCAGCTAGCCACCAGCCAGCTGGTCAGCCAGCCTGCCAGCTATTCAGCCAGCCGGCTAGCTGGTCAGCCATTCAGCAGCCGGCTGGCCATCCATGCAACCACTGTTCAGCCAGCCAGCCAGCTGGTCAGCTAGCCAGCTGGTCAGCCAGCCTGCAGCCAACCAGCCGGCTAGCTGGTCAGCCACCAACCGCCAGCCGGCTGGACATCCATCCAGCCAGCTGTTCAGCCAGCCAGCTGGTCAGCAGTTATTGTGTAGTATACAAGGAGTGTATATATACAAAATATTGTTTATATTGGTCTAGGACATAAAAGATACTTGACAAAATAAAATGTTAAAAATAAAATAAAAAGTATAAAAAAATAAATAAACTATTACAGGATGCAGAGTCAGCGATTTTAGATAAGCGGTTCACTTTTGTCACCTTCAAGCCTCTATATCTTTGTAACTATTGATCCAAAAATTTATTTTTAGCCTATTATTTAAAAAAAAAAAAATATTAGTATTTAGAAAAAAATTTTTTTTCTTGAAAACTACAACCCTGAGAAGTTGAAATGAGTCTCGACCTGAATTGGTTAAGGGATTTTTTAAAAATATGTAAATAATTAATAAATATTCAAAAATGCTATAAAACTTCATTTTATTGCATTTTTGACGATTTAAGGCATTTTCAAGGATTTTCTGAAACACTATTTTTTAGATAAAATATACCTGAGTAAGCTTCCTAAAAGAAAATCTTAAAATTTTGCTTAATTTTCCCATAAATTTCAATTGCAGTAGAAATTCTATTTCAAAGTGTGATAATCTAAGTATTTTAGCTAAAAAATGAGTTTTGCCAGAGAAGCACTCAAACCGCTCTAAAACGTCGAAATATGCAATAAAATACGATTTTAGCACATTTTTCTGAGCTTTTTAATGTTTCATTTATTTTTCGAAAATAATATGAAATACTCTATAAAAATATTGATTTTTATAGATTTTTAATGGGATTTTTTAAAAATATGTAAATAATTATTAAATATTAAAAATGCTATAAAACTTGATTTTATTGCATTTTTTGACGATTTAAGGCATTTTCAAGGATTTTTTGAAAACACTATTTTTTTAGATAAAATATACCTGAGTAAGCTTCCTAAAAGAAAATCTTAAAATTTTGCTTAATTTTCCCATAAATTTCAATTGCAGTAGAAATTCTATTTCAAAGTGTGATAATCTAAGTATTTTAGCTAAAAAATGAGTTTTGCCAGAGAAGCACTCAAACCGCTCTAAAACGTCGAAATATGCAATAAAATACGATTTTAGCACATTTTTCTGAGCTTTTTATTGTTTCATGTATTTTTCGAAAATAATATTAAATACTCTATAAAAATATTGATTTTTATAAATTTTTAATGGTTTTTTAAAAATATGTAAATAATTAATATATATTCAAAAATGCTATAAAACTTGATTTTATTGCATTTTTTGACGATTTAAGGCATTTTCAAGGATTTTCTGAAAAACTATATTTTTTAGATAAAATCCACCTATGAGTAAGCTTCCTAAAAGAAAATAATAAAATTTTGCTAACTTTTCCCATAAATTTCAATTGCAGTAGAAATTCTATTTAAAAGTTTGAAAATCTAGTAATTTTAGCTAAAAAATGAGTTTTGCCAGAAAAGCACTCAAACCGCTCTAAAACGTCGAAATATGCAATAAAATACGATTTTAGCACATTTTTCTGAGCTTTTTAATGTTTCATGTATTTTTCGAAAATAATATAAATACTCTATAAAAATATTGATTTTATAGATTTTTAATTGGATTTTTAAAAATATGTAAATAATTAATAAATATTCTAAAATGCTATAAAACTTGATTTTATTGCATTTTTTGACGATTTAAGGCATTTTCAAGGATTTTCTGAAAAACTATATTTTTTAGATAAAATACACATATGAGTCAGCTTCCTAAAAGAAAATCATAAAATTTTGCTAACTTTTCCCATAAATTTCAATTGCAGTAGAAATTCTATTTAAAAGTTTGAAAATCTACGTATTTTAGCTAAAAAATGAGTTTTGCTAGACAAGCACTCAAACCGCTCTAAATCATCGAAATATGCAATAAAATACCATTTGAGCACATTTTTATGATATTTTTTATGTTTCATGTATTTTTTGAAAAATAATATGAAATATTATACAAAAATATTGATTTTTATAGATTTTTAATGGGATTTTTTAAAAATATGTAAATAATTAATAAATATTCTAAAATGCTATAAAACTTCATTTTATTGCATTTTTTGACGATTTAAGGCATTTTCAAGGATTTTCTGAAAACACTATTTTTTTTTGATAAAATATACCTGAGTAAGCTTCCTAAAAGAAAATCTTAAATTTTTCCTTAATTTTCCCATAAATTTCAATTGCAGTAGAAATTCTATTTAAAAGTTTGAAAATCTAGTAATTTTAGCTAAAAAATGAGTTTTGCCAGAAAAGCACTCAAACCGCTGTAAAACGTCGAAATATGCAATAAAATACGATTTTAGCACATTTTTCTGAGCTTTTTAATGTTTCATGTATTTTTCGAAAATAATATCAAATACTCTATAAAAATATTGATTTTTATAGATTTTTAATGGGATTTTTTAAAAATATGTAAATAATTAATAAATATTCTAAAATGCTATAAAACTTGATTTTATTGCATTTTTTGACGATTTAAGGCATTTTCAAGGATTTTCTGAAAACTATTTTTTTTAGATAAAATCCACCTATGAGTAAGCTTCCTAAAAGAAAATCATAAAATTTTGCTAACTTTTCCCATAAACCCCCCCCCCCCTCGAAATATGCAATAAAATACGATTTTAGCACATTTTTCTGAGCTTTTTAATGTTTCATGTATTTTTCGAAAATAATATGAAATACTCTATAAAAATATTGATTTTTATAGATTTTAATGGGATTTTTAAAAATATGTAAATAATTAATAAATATTCAAAAATGCTATAAAACTTGATTTTATTGCATTTTTTGACGATTTAAGGCATTTTCAAGGATTTTCTGAAAAACTATTTTTTTAGATAAAATACACCTATGAGTAAGCTTCCTAAAAGAAAATCATAAAATTTTGCTAACTTTTCCCATAAATTTCAATTGCAGTAGAAATTCTATTTAAAAGTTGAAAATCTAGTATTTTAGCTAAAAATGAGTTTTCCAGAAAAGCACTCAAACCGCTCTAAAACGTCGAAATATGCAATAAAATACATTTTAGCACATTTTTCTGAGTTTTTATGTTTCATGTATTTTTGAAAATAATATGAAATATTCTAAAAAATATTGATTTTTATAGATTTTTAATGGGATTTTTAAAAATATGTAAATAATTAATAAATATTAAAATGCTATAAAACTTATTTTATTGCATTTTTGACGATTTAAGGCATTTTCAAGGATTTTCTGAAAAACTATTTTTTAGATAAAATCACCATGAGTAAGCTTCTAAAGAAAATCTAAAATTTTGCTACTTTTCCATAATTTCAATTGCAGTAGAAATTCTATTTAAAAGTTGAAATCTAGTATTTTAGCTAAAATGAGTTTTGCAGAAAAGCACTCAAACCCTCTAAACGTCGAAATATGCAATAAAATACGATTTTAGCACATTTTCTGAGCTTTTAATGTTTCATGTATTTTCGAAAATAATATGAAATATCTATAAAATATTGATTTTTATAGATTTTTAATGGATTTTTAAAATATGTAAATAATTAATAAATATTAAAAATGCTATAAAACTTGATTTTATTGCATTTTGACGATTTAAGGCATTTTCAGGATTTCTGAAAACTATTTTTAGATAAAAAATTTTTCGAAAATAATATGAAATACTCTATAAAAATATTGATTTTATAGATTTTAATGGGATTTTTAAAAATATGTAAATAATTAATAAATATTAAAATGCTATAAAACTTGATTTATTGCATTTTTGACGATTAAGGCATTTTCAAGTTTTCTGAAAAACTATTTTTAGATAAAATACCTGGATAAGCTTCCTAAAGAAAATCTAAAATTTTGCTTACTTTTCCCATAAATTTCAATTGCAGTAGAAATTCTATTTAAAGTGTGATAATCTAAGTATTTAGCTAAAATGAGTTTTGAAAAGCACTCAAACCGCTCTAAAATCGAAATATGCACAAAATACGATTTTAGCACTTTTTCTGAGCTTTTTAATGTTTCATGTATTTTCGAAAATAATATGAAATATTCTATAAAAATATTGATTTTTATGATTTTTAATGGGATTTTTAAAATATGTAAATAATTAATAAATATTCAAAATGCTATAAAACTTGATTTTATTGCATTTTTTGACGATTTAAGGCATTTCAAGGATTTTCTGAAAAACTATTTTTATAAAATACCTATGAGTAAGCTTCCTAAAGAAAATCATAAAATTTTAATTTTCCATAAAAAACATAAAATTCTAAAAGTTGAAATCTAAGATTTTAGCTAAAAAAGAGTTTTGCCAGGCCCCAAACCTTAAAACTGAAAAATTAATAAAAACATTTTAACACATTTTTGATTTTTTTTTTTCATGTATTTTTTTAAAATAATTGAAATATTCAAAAATATTTGTTTTTATAGATTTTTAATGGTTTTTTAAAATAGAAATAATTAAAAATATTCAAAATTTAAAAATTATTTTTTCATTTTTAAATTTAAATTTTAAAATTTTCAAAAAAATTTTTTAGATAAAATACACTATTAACCCCAAAAAAAATCATAAAAATTTGTATTTTTCCATAATTTAATTTGCATAAAATTTTTTAAAAGTTGAAAATCTAAATATTTTATAAAAAAAGAGTTTTGCCAGAAAAGACTCAAAACCGTTAAAAATTTTAAATTAATAAAAAAAAATTTCACTTTTTTTCTATTTTTTTTTAATGTTTTATTATTTTGAAAAATATAAAAAATTTCTATAAAAATATTGATTTTTATAGATTTTTTTAATGGGATTTTAAATATGTTAATTATAAAATTTTAAAAAGCTATAAAACTTATTTTTTGCATTTTTGACATTTAAAATTTTCAAGGGTTTTCAAAAACATTTTTTAGATAAAATATGAGTAACCTAAAAAAAAATCTAAAATTTTTTATTTTCCCTAAATTTCAATTGATAAAAATTTATTTAAAGTTGAAATCGTTTTTAGCTAAAAATAGTTTTGCCAAAAAACCCCAACCCCAAGGTCAAAATTTATAAATCGTTTTAAACATTTTTTGATTTTTTAAAGTTTTATTTTTTGAAAAAATTAAAAAAAAATTTTGATTTTTTTTTGATTTTTAAAGGTTTTAAAATATGTAAATAAATTTAAAAAATATTCAAAAAAGTTTTAAAACTTGATTTTAAAATTTTTTACATTAAAATTTTTTAAGTTTTTTGGGTTTTTTTTTTTTTAGATAAAATATATGGTAAACTTCCTAAAAAAACATAAATTTTTGTAAAATTTTCCCAAATTTCAATTTAGAGAAAATTTATTTAAAGTTGAAAACCCCCGTATTTTACAAAAAAAAGTTTTTGAAAAAATCAAACCGCTTAAAACGTAAAAATCAATAAAAATACATTTTGCATTTTTTTGGGCTTTTAATGTTTTATGTATTTTCGAAAATAATATAGAAAATTCATAAATTGATTTTAAGATTTTTAATAGGGTTTTTAAAAAAATTAAATTAATAAATATTTAAAAAAGATAAAATTGATTTTTTTGATTTTTGATTAAGGATTTTGGGTTTTTAAAAACTATTTTTTGATAAAATATACCATTAAACTTCCCAAAAAAAAATCATAAAATTTTTTTACTTTTTTCCCCCAAAATTTTAATTGGGAGAAATTCTATTTAAAAATGTGATAATCTAAGTAACCAAAAAAAAGTTTTAGAAAACCAAAAACCAAAAAAAAGGGG
>WNWK01017935.1:0-41209 GCA_009830355.1 Cherax destructor
CATCATCCCCCCACAAACACTCTCATATCATCGCCGCTACAAACACTCATATCATCGCCCCCACAAACACTCTCATATCATCGCCGCTACAAACACTCTCATATCATCGCCGCTACAAACACTCTCTTTCATCGACGCTACAAACACTCTCATATCATCGACGCTACACTCTCATACATCGACGCTGCAAACACACTCAATCATCGACGCTACAAACACTCTCATATCATCGACGCTACAAACACTCTCATATCATCGCCCAAACACACTCATATCATCGACGCTGCAAACACTATCATATCATCGCCGCTACAAACACTCTCATATCATCGCCGCTACACTCTCATATCATCGCCGCTACAAACACACTCATATCATCGCCGCTACAAACACTCATATTATCGCCCAAACACCCCTCATATCATCGACGCTGCAAACACTCTCATATCGACGCTGCAAACACACTCTCTATCATCGCCGCTACAAACACCTCATATCATCGCCGCTACAAACACTCTCATATCATCGCCGCTACAAACACTCTCATATCATCGCCGCTACACTCTTATCATCGCCGCTACAAACATTTCATATCATCGCCGCTACAAACACTCATATCATCGCCGCTGCAAACACTTATCATCGCCGCTACAAACACTCTCATATCATCGCCGCTACAAACACTCATATCATCGCCGCTGCAAACACTCTCATACATCGCCCCCAAAACACCCCATATCATCGCCGCTACAAACACTCTCATATCATCGCCGCTGCAAACACTCATATCATCGCCGCTCCAAACACTCATATCATCGCCGCTGCAAACACTCATATCATCGCCGCTGCAAACACTCATATCATCGCTGCTACAAACACTCATATCATCGCCGCTACAAACACTCATCGCCGCTGCAACACTCATATCATCGCCTCTACAAACACTCTATATCTGCCGCTGCAAACACTCATATCATCGCCCGAACACTATATCATCGCCGCTACAAACACTCATATCATCGCCGCTGCAAACACTCATATCATCGCCCTACAAACACTCTCATATCATCGCCGCTACAAACACTCTCATATCATCGCCGCTACAAACACCTCATATCATCGCTGCTACAAACACTCTATCATCGCCGCTACAAACACTCTCATATCATCGCCGCTGCAAACACTCATATCATCGACGCTGAAAACACACTCATATCATCCCCGCCCACTAACTGAACAACTGAGATAATTGACCTATCGGAGGCGTCATCAGGCGTTTGTAACACAATTCCTGGTTTTGTGTAGCTTAGATAAAGCTTTATTAGGCTCTGTTAGCTTGTGCTCAGTTCTAACAGGTTCTATTAAGCTGTGTTGGGATATTTGTCTAATAGGTTTTTAACATACCATAGCATGAATTTATGTAAATAAATTTATTTTTCATAGAATGAAAATGTATAATCGTTGAGGGGGAGAAGAGGGAGGGGAGGAGAGAGAGGGGGTGGAGCATAAGAGGAGTCAGTAGACATATAGGGAGTAGAGAGGAGAGGGAGTCAGGGAGGAAGGAAGGGTAACCGTGGGTTAAGCTCCCCATGACTTCGGGGCGTTTGGCGGGTTAATGAATGGTCGTGAGTGTGGGGTCCGTGACCTCCCATGCTGCCTCTTTTGGGTCCTGTGGCCGCCCATGCTGCCTCTGTGGGTCCTGTGGCCGCCCATGCTGCCTCATGTGGGTCCTGTGACCTCCCATGCTGCCTCTTGTGGGGTCCTGTGACCTCCCATGCTGCTTGTGGGGTCATGTACCTCCCATGCTGCCTCTTGTGGGTCCTGTGACCTCCCATACTGTTGTGGGTCCTGTGACCTCCCATACTGTTGTGGGTCCTGTGATCTCCCATTCTGTGTTGTGGGTCCTGTGGCCTCCCATTCTGTGTTGTGGGTCCTGTGACCTCCCATTCTGTGTTGTGGGTCCTGTGACCTCCCATTCTGTGTTGTGGGTCCTGTGACCTCCCATTCTGTGTTGTGGGTCCTGTGACCTTCATTCGGTGTTGTGGGTCCTGTGACCTCCCATTCGGTGTTGTGGGTCCTGTGACCTCCCATTCGGTGTTGTGGGTCCTGTGACCTCCCATTCGTGTTGTGGGTCCTGTGACCTCCCATTCGGTGTTTGTGGGTCCTGTGACCTCCCATTCGGTGTTGTGGGTCCTGTGACCCCCCATTCTGTGTTATGGGTCCTGTGACCTCCCATTCGGTGTTGTGGGGTCCTGTGACCTCCCATTCGGTGTTGTGGGTCCTGTGACCTCCCATTCTGTGTTGGGGGTCCTGTGACCTCCCATTCTGTGTTGTGGGTCCTGTGACCTCCCATTCTGTGTTGTGGGTCCCGTGACCTCCCATACTGTCTCTTGTAGGTCCTCGTTTAGCTGCCTCCACCTCTTTTTGGGGTTTTCCCAGTCTATACTCCGTCTCCGGTCTTCCCTGATCTTAAGTGATGCCCCACACACACACACATACACACACACCGGAAGGTCATTTAAAATACAAGCCATTCTTCAAGTGACAGGTTTTTTCAATCAAAAAAAATTCTGGAGACTTGAATAACACGAACTAAGAAAAGGGTTTTTTCTCTTGTTCAATTGTAGATGCATTTTTTCAGTCACATATACAAAAAAATCTGGTGAAGAGAGCAGAGTGGACCAGTGATGAGCGTAGCAATGATATGGTAGATGGAGTAGAGCTCTTTGGAAACACAATAGGCCTAGGAACTAGGTCTGTGTTTACGTCTAGAATCAGTATAACCGCAACTTAAGATATGTAAGAAGGCAGTAGTTGAAGACTTTTGTTTGATCAATAATAAGCCAGAACAACCCCAGACTGGTGTGGCTTACTACTGATGTAATCCTCGCCCCTTTACCCAGCCTGACACACTGCTACTTATAATGATGTTTTGGTTCCTCGGACCAAACATCATTATCAGCTTTTTCACTATACAAAAGAAGCAGGAAGAGCAGGCCAGGCTGGGTGGGGGCAGAGCATTACATCAGTAGTAAGCCACACTGCCTGGCTTTCTGGGGTTATTCTGGCTTATTATTGATCACAAAAGTCTTAAACTACTGCCTTCCATGCTGGGCATGAATGGTATACAATACCGACAAATGAAATTAGACACATGTGCAACATCTGGGTGTCTTTATTGTAGACGTTTCGCCATCCATGGCTTTATCACTAAATTCTAGGATAAATTTTAAGACAGTAGAATTATACAAAGATGAGTAATGAGTCCCCCAGCCTTGGAGTTGTGTGAAGGCTGGGGGACTCATTTCCTCATCTTTTTTATTTAGTTCTACTGTTTTTAAATTATGGCCTAAAATCTATTGATAAAGCCACTGGAGGCGAAAATTCTACAATAAAGATGCCCAGATGTTGTCATGTTCTTCATGCTGTGTTTTAGTCTGAGAATATTTTCTCTCTCTCTCTCTCTCTCTCTCTCTCTCTCTCTCTCTTCCTCTCTCTCTCTCTCTCTCTCTCTCTCTCTCTCATTTAAACGTAAATGTGTGTGGGAGATGTTTAAGATGATGTCACCAGTGATGTTAAAGATGTGCTGAAGTCATGGTTTCTCAAGGGTCATGTCAGTATAGTGACGTCACTGGTGGGATGTTAGTAATGTGACGTCAGATTTGGTAACTAGACTCTGGACCCTCCTCCCCTACACCTTCCATGACCTCTCCTGACCCACCAGTCACAGTCGTGCAAATTTCAACGTTGCCAGGCGACACTCAGACACCTCCTTGCCAGACGTGTTTACTTGTGTGTACTCACCTATTGTGGTTGCAGGGGTCGAGACTCTGCTCCTGGCCCGATTGTGTGTGTGTGTGTGTGTGTGTGTGTGTGTGTGTGTGTAGAGTTTTATTGGTTTATGTGACTTAGAACTTTAATTAACTGAATCTAAGAGGAACTGGTCATTGAAGTCTCATGTTGTGGCACTCTCCATGGCACTCAGTGGCACTCTCCATGGCACTCAGTGGCACTCTCCATGGCACTCAGTGGCACTTCAGTAATCTAAATAAGCAACTCGTTCCATTTGTTTTGATTTTCACTGTTACTGTCGAGTATAATTGGAGGTCACCCTTGTTAAGTGGGTTCTTTGGTGAGGTCACCCTCGTTAAGTGGGGTTCCTGGGTGAGGTCACCCTCGTTAAGTGGGGGTTCCGGGGGAGGTCACCCTCGTTAAGTGGGGTTCCTGGGTGAGATCACCCTTGTTAAGTGGGTTCCTTTGTGAGGTCACCCTCGTTAAGTGGGGGTTCCTGGGTGAGGTCACCCCGTTAAGTGGGGGTTCCTGGGGAGGTCACCCTCGTTAAGTGGGGTTCCTGGGTGAGTCACCCGTTAAGTGAGGGTTCCTGGGTGAGATCACCCTCGTTAAGTGGGGGTTCCTGGTGAGGTCACCCTCTAAGTGGGGTTCCGGGGGAGGTCACCCTCGTTAATGGGGGTTCCTGGGTGAGGTCACCCTCGTTAAGTTGGGGTTCCTGGGTGAGGTCACCCTCGTTAAGAAGGTTCCTGGGAGTGAGGTGATAGTGGGGGATGGGGATAGTTTTCACCCCTCCCTCCTCTCCCACACCATGGCTGACCCCCCCACAACATATGCAAACTTATGTTTAGCCTTCACAGAACACTAAACATTTACAAACATTTATCTCGGGTTGGCAGACTCGAACCTAGAACTTCGGGACCAAGTACTAGTACTACACACCAGACCAGACAAGACTCTGGTACCCAGCCAAGTTAAGCGTTTGTTCCAGAGCCACTGGTACCAGGCTGGTGACTACTCATCTCCAGCCTGATTCCAGCGGCTGGTGACTCTGGGTGCCAGTCTTGTCTGGTCTGGTGAGGTGTATATAGTACTGAGTACTTTGTCCCTAAGTTGGTAGGTTCGAGTCTCCTCTAGCTGGAGATAAAAATATGTAAATTTGTTTACATTGAATACTTTTTCCACTGCCTGTTTAAATATATCAAGATCTATTCTATATTACGTTCTAATCTTACTGAAGATGTGAGAGACCTGGAGTGATAACGTCAAAACTCATTTCAATGAGCACAATGTTGTTATCCATCTGTAAGAAAAATTTAGGTTGGGTAACTAAAACTTTCAGGAAAGAGTGAATGATGACACTTTTCAGGTCCCCGGTTCTCTCTAGGCTGGAATATTGCTGTGTACTCACCCTTCTTTGTGTAGAAATTTGTCTTGGGACAGCCTCTTGTAAGCTGCCCCCCGGACACTGTTGACACAGACACTCTGAGACGCTCCTCCAGGCTCACAAGTGGTTATGGGACAGATTTCCAACCCCTTTTCCGCTAAAAAATTACCTACATGCACGACTAAAAAGGGGGTTTTAATTACAAATTGGGAAAATTTTTTTTTACCCCGTCTTCCAAAAATCCCTAAGCCTTAACCCTCCAAACACCACGTGCAGGGGGAAAACCTTATTCTGCAAGAATTCAAGTGGTATTAGTTTCCTCCCTGAGTTCCCTTTGGTTTTAAAATATCCCCCTTATAAAGTAAGTGCCCCCAGCTTCTAGACTAATACTTAAATTTTTCCCCCAATTATTACCTTATAGTGGGCTTTACTCATTTTTAACCCCCCGCTTAAATAACCCCCCACCTTCCCTGAATATCGCCGGCCAGCTATACTAAGAGAAATGCAAGGATTTTTTACTTTTGGGGGGGGAGAACGAATATCCACAGTCCGTCCCCGGGAAAAACCGTGATTCTTTTTTTTCCCCGGCAAGTATTTTGTAGACACCTTGGGGGGCAAGCTCTGGGGCTTGGTACCTTGTTGTCGGAAGGGTGTCCAGTCCAAAAAAGGGAAATAGCATTTTCCCCCCCAGTTTAATGGGGCTCAGCCCCCCTTTGCTAACATAACCTAATGTTCGCCTATTTTAAAGGCCCCCAAAACCCCATGTTAAGGTCCCCGGGCTACCTTATTAATATCTAAAAAATTTCCTCAATAATCCTAATATTAGTCACTATTGACAACCTACCTAGCCCCTTCCCCAAATAAATCTATGAATTAATATGTGCGTTTCACTCCCTTAACTAGTGAGTGGTGTTTGTTTGGGTGTGGGTTCATAAAAAGGGGTATCCGTGGTATGTTTGGCTTCATCGGTTATTTACCCTGTGAAACTTTTAAAAAAAAATTTCCACAAAAAATTGCTGGGAGGCACCAAAATGCCCCCTTTCAAAATAGGCGAAAGATCATCATAACCTACACCTGGAAGATACTGGGGATTGATACCTAACCACGAAAACTATTTATAAACCCGAGTTTTTGCAGAGGGGGGGTACCCCAGTGAACAGCAGCAGAGCGATGAGTACACTGAGAGAACTCAGGAAGTGTAAAGGGACCACGACTCTTCAACGCCCTCCCATCATGCATAAGGGGGATTACCAACAAACTCCTGCTGTCTTCAAAAGTCAACTGAGATTCCTAAAAACAATTCTGTTCAACAGGGTTGTGGTGCATACGTTGGACTGTGAGCGGGAGCACAAACAACGATCGATCAGACCAGCAACCAGTAGGCCTGGTCTAGGAGGGGGGCGCGGGGGGCTGACCTCCGGAAAGCCCCCCAATTAAATCCGGTAACTAGTGTTTTCGGGGAAGGGGGGGGGGGGGGTGTTCAGAACTACCTTCATTTCCGCTGAGCTGCTGAGTTTTTTTACTGATCATAAAAAAGGGGCAGCACTACAGCAGGCCTACGGCCATGCTGGGGAGGTTCAACTCACCCACTCATGTCTTGTGTAACTTTAAAAATAGGCTGACAAGGTTTTTAACTTCATGTCTACTCGGGGTACCACTTGTCCACAACTCTGTAAACAAACCAGTGATTTCCTACATTCTTTCTAAATATGTAGAAACTTGTCTAACTTAACCCTTTGTTGCGAGTTCTTTTTGGTTGTTTTTTTTCCGTTTTTACATAATTATATTTTTTAAAAAATGAAGAAAAATAAATTTTGTTGATCTGGACTCTTCCCGAGCAGCCTCTGATCCTAGGACCGGACCCAAACCCCGGGCTCCGACTGAACCTTTAGTCCTAACAAAAGGTTTAATCGGAGCCCAAATCCCTGACCCTTTTTTTTCCCCCTAACCCCCTCAGAGTCCCACTCTCTGAACCCCCTAGTCCATCTTTAAAAAAATATTAGAAACACCATCATCGGAAGCCTTTCCGTGACAACCTCTAAAACCTCATGGAAATTTCGGCAATGTTGCATCTGGATTAACAAGTGTTTCACTGCGGTTCCCCTTTTAAGATTACAGCACTTGTTGGGGGGAACTCCATGGCACTGGCAGCTCCTCCTCGTGTTTTCCCCCTTCCACACAACATCAAGAAAAAAAAACCCGGGGTCTGATAACATAGTCGCTATAATATAGAAGGCAGGAGGTGGTAGGTATGAGGGGGGTATATAAGAATGGAGAAACAATGCAGCAGGCCTACTGGCCCACACAAGACAGGTCCCCTTTTCCAAAAACGTCAATCCTGGGGGGAAAGGGGTTTGGCACTAGGCCTTGGGACACAGATAAAGGTACCTGGGGGGAGACACGGGTCCGGCCTACACTCATGAATCGGATTATCTATGGCTTCGTACTACGACCTTAAGTCCAAATCAGCGTCAGAGGCAAAAATTTGGTGTGTCTGGACCTGTTTAATGTTAGTCTCTCACGTTGTCTCAGCACTGTCCGGGTCAGCACTGTACCAGGGTCCAGCACTGTACCAGGGTCTAGCACTGTACCAGCGTCTAGCACTGTACCAGGGTCAGCACTGTACCCCCGTCTAGCACTGTCCCCGGGGGGCACTGTACCACGTCAAACCCTTCCGCATCGCCTTCCAGGGGGTGCATGACGTCCCCCCACTTTTCCGGTCCGCCTGACCCCCCCCCACACTGTACCAGGTCGCCGCCAGGTCTAGCCTGTCCAGGGGGGCCCGTACCAGCGTCACACGCCCCGCGTCTCAGTCCAGCGTCTGCCGCCGCGTCTGCACTGCAGCGCGTCTGGTTGTCCAGCGTCTAGCACTGTACCAGCGTCTAGCACCCGCAGCGTCCCTTTTTCCAGGTCTACACTTCCGGGTGCACTGTACCGGGCTAGCACGTACCAGCGTCTAGCACTGTACCAGCGTCTAACACTGTACCAGCATCGCCGTAAGCGCTAGCACCAGCAGCGCCCCGCATTGTCCCCCGTCTAGCACTGTACCAGCGTCTAGCACTGCAGCAGCGTCTAACTGTACCAGCATCTAACACTGTACCAGCGTTAGCACTGCAGCAGCGTCTAGCACTGCAGCAGCGTCTAGCACTGTACCAGGGGGCCCGCACTGTAAAACCGGGTCCAGCACCGTACCAGGGGCCCGTTAAAAGGGGGGGCCCACTTTTCCCGCGACTAGCACTGTACCAGCGTCTAGCACTGTACCAGCATCTAGCACTGTACCAGCGTCTAGCACTGCAGCAGCGTCTGGGAAAAGCGGGGGCTCGCCTGCAGCAGCGTTGGCATTTACCAGCGTCTGGGCCGTCAAAAGGGGGGGGCACTGTACCAGCATCTGGGGCTGTACCAGGTTGCCTTTTGCGCGTCCCCCACCAGCCGCCCCCTGCCCCTTTTCCGGGTCGCACTGGCGGGTCTTGCCCCTCTAATCAGCACTGTACCAGCATCAGCCCCTACCAGCGTCTGCCTGCGCGCGTCTGGGGTTGTACCAGCGTCTAGCACTGTACCAGGGGGGTAGCACTGTACCAGGGTCTAACCTGTACCTGGGGTAGCACTGTACCAGGGCTAGCACTGTACCATGGTCTGGCCCCCCACCATGGTCTAGCACTGTACCAGCGTCTAGCACTGTACCAGGGTCTAGCACTGCCAGGGCCCCCAATTCCAAAAGGTCTAGCACTGTACCACGCTGGGCCCCCTTTCTGGTCCAAAAACTGTTCCCCGGTCTAGCACTTCCAGGGTCCAAAAATTGTCCAGGGTCCCCCCCTGTCCAAGGGGTGCCCCTTACCAAATTTTCCGCCACCACCAAGGGGTTAACCCCCTTCCGGGGCCCCCACTGTACCAGGGTCCAGCACTGTAAGGGTCTAACTGTACCAGCGTCCAGCACTATACCAGGGTCTAGCACTGTACAATGGTCTAGCACTGTACCATGGTCAGCACTGTACCAAGCGTCCGCCCTGACCAGGCCAAAAACCCCTTTTTTTTGGGGCTGACTGTACCATGGTCTAACTGTACCAGGGTCACACTGTCCAGGGTCAAGCACTGTAAAGGGGGCCCGCACTGTACCAGGGTCTAGCACTGTACCAGGGTCTAGCACTGTACCAGGGTCCAGCACTGTACCAGGGGGCCCGCCCCTTTTTTGGGTAGCACTGTACCAGCGTCCAGCACTGCCCAGGGTCGCCCCTACCCCCGTCCCCCATGCCCCGGGTTCCCCTACCAGGGTCAACTGTACCAGGGTCCGCACTGTACCGGGTTAACACTGTACCAACCCCCCCGCCCCTACCAGCTCTGCCTTTTCCCCGGGGGCCAAAAACTGTACCAGGGGGTTGTGACCCAGCGTCCAGCACTGTACCAGGGTCCAGCACTGTACCAGGGTCTAGCATTGTAACCCCGGGTCCAAAAAGACCAGGGTCCAGCACTGTACCAGCGTCCAGCCCCTACCAGCGTCTAGCACTGTACCAGGGTCTAGCACTGTACCATGGTTGCCTTTTACCAACTCCCCCATTCCATGGTCTACCACTGTACCTGTCTGCCTTTTTTCCCGGGGTCTGGCCCCCTTTGGGGGCCCCCACTGCCCCGGGCCCCCACTGTACCAGGGTCTAGCATTGTACCCCCGGGGCCAGCACTGTACCAGGGTCTAGCACTGTACCCCCGGGGCCAGCACTGTACCAGGGTCCAGCACTGTACCAGGGTCCAGCATTGTACCAGGGTCCAAAAACTGTACCAGGGGGGCCCGCCCTGTACCAGGGTCCAGCACTGACCAGGGGGTAGCATTGTACCAGGGTCCAGCACTGTACCAGGGTCTAGCACTGTACCAAAAGGCCAGCACTGTTCCAGCGTCTTTCCCTGTACCAGCCCCCCCCGCACTGTACCAGGGTCTAGCACTTTTCCCCGGGGCCCCCACTGTACCAGGGTCCAGCACTGTACCAGCGTCCCCCACTGTACCAGCGTCTAGCACTGTACCAGGGTCCCCCACTGTACCAGGGTCTTGCACTGTCCCCCGTCCAGCCCCCGTGGGGGGCCCGAACTGTACCAGGGTCTAGCACTGTACCAGGGTCCAGCACTGTACCAGGGTCCAGCACTGGGGCCAGCGTCCAGCACTGTACCAGGGTCTAGCACCTTTTCCCCGGGCCACTGCCCAGGGTTCCAGGGAAATTTACCAGGGTCGGGGCTTCCAGCGTCCAACACTGCCAAGGGTCTAGGACTGGCCCAGGGTCCAGCACTGTACCAGGGTCTAACATTACCAGGGTCTAGCACTGTCCCGGGGGTAGCACTGTACCAGGGTCCAGCACTGTACCAGGGGGTTTTACTGGCCAGGGTCCAGCACTGAAAAGGGGCCCCCACGTACCAGGGTCTAGCACTATACCAGGTCCAGCACTGTCCCCGGGGCTAGCACTGTACCAGGGTCCAGCACTGTCCAAAAGGGCCCGCACTGTCCCCGGCCCCCACTGTACCAGGGTCCAGCACTGCCGGGTCTTGCACTGTACCAGGGTCCAACACTGTACCAGGGTCCAGCACTGTACCAGGGTCCGCCTTTTCCCGCGTCCCCCACTGCCAGCGTCCCCCACTGTACCAGGGTCTACCCTGTACCAGGGTCTAGCACTGTACCCCGGGGCCCCGCACTGTACCAGGGTCCAGCACTGTACCAGGGTCTTGCACTGTACCAGGGGTTAACACTTACCAAAAACCAGCACTGCCAGGGTCCAGCATTACCAGGGTCCAGCACTGTACCAGGGTTAAAAACTGTACCAGTGTCCAGCACTGTACCAGGGTCTAGCACTGACCAGGGTCTAGACCGTACCGGGGGGCCCGCACTGTCCCCGGGGCCAAAAACTGTACCAGGGTCCCCCACTGGTGGGCCAACACTGTACCAGGGTCCAGCACTGTACCAGCGTCTAGCACCGTACCAGCGTCTAATTTTTCCAGCGTCTAGCACTGTTTCCCCCTAGCAAAGGGGCCAGCGTCTAGCACTGTACCAGCGTCTAGCACTGTACCAGGGCCCCGCACTGTACCAGCGTCCAGCACTGTACCAGGGTTAGCACTGTACCAGGGTTCAGCACTGTACCAGGTCTACATTCCAGGGTCTAACTGTACCAGGGTCTAGCACTGTACCAGCGCCCCGCACCCCCAGGGTCTAGCACTGTACCAGGGCCCCGCACTTTTCCCCCGGGGGCCAGCACTGTACCAGGGTCTAACTGTCCCCGGGCTAGCACTGTACCAGCGTAAAACACTGTCCAGCGTCCCCCCAGCTCTGGGTGAACTGAATTTGTCTGAATATTAAATTTCAAGTCAGTCCCGCATTAACGTCAACTAGCTAAGATTCATTGGCTTTGCAGTTAAAGTTTTCCCCGCCCCCCACAAGGACTTTAAAAGGCCACTATAATTTGTTGGCTTAGTCATTTTTGCCCCTGTTTTGCTGGTGGGGGTGAATGCCGGCTACAGTGGTGGTCCATCTATCAGCGTCTTGTTGAGCTTTGTGGTCAGTACAGACGAGCAACTCTGTATAATAAGTCCAGCATGATGTGAACCTCAGAAAAGATTAAAGGAATCTTCCGAAAAAACTTTAGCAAGCTGAGGCCTTTAAAGTCACCTGTTCTACGCTGATTCTCTCTCTCTCTTTTTCTTTTCTCTCTCTCTCTCTCTTTTGTTTCGATTAAGACTTTTTTTTTTTTTCTGAGTTATTAATCCCCCGGGTACCTGCGGGGCCCCGGGGAAATTTTTTGGGAAAATTATAAGAGTCGACATTTTTCCCCCAATACATCAGTTCTAACAAGATTTTAGTTTATAAAAGTTGAGGGTTTTTTTTTAAAATAGAAGCGAGACATTATATTTTGTACGTCATTCTGTACCGCTTTGTATTAATGTTTTTTTTTTTGGGTAGAGAGGAAAGAGTTATTGTTTCAAGTGTATTCTGTATAGTAAGTTTGCTTGCAATTTTTGATAGTATAGACTCTGAATGAAAGAATCCCCCGACGCAACACTACTGATAGTCTTATAGCTGTCAGTCACACAGTGGGGGGTCCGGGCAGGAACAGAGCGCCGTCTTGAAGGAGGACCTTCTTCATAGCTTTTAAACACCATGATGGGGATCTCAGGGCCCCCCGCACCGCATTCCCCACCCCCTCTGTGGGGCCCCCCTGTCGCCAATCAACCATCTAACATTGAAGTACCGTCAACACCTGCGTAATGTCAACACCCGTGTTACCGTCAACACCTGCGTGAAGTACCGTCAACACCTGCGTAAGTACCGTCAACACCTGCGTGAAGTCCTCAACACCTGCGTGAAGTACCGTCAACACCTGCGTGAATTACCGTCAACACCTGCGTGAAGTACCGTCAACACCTGCGTGAAAAACCGTCAACACCTGCGTGAAGTCCGTCAAACCTGCGTGAAAAACCTCAACACCTGCGGAATACCATCAACACCTGCGTGAAGTACGTCAACATTGGGAAAAACCGTCAACCAAATACCGTCAACAACCGTGAATACCCCTTCCCCGCTAATTAACACCCGCGTGGAAAAAACCTCAAACCTGCGGGGGAACACCTCGGAAACCGTAACACCTCGGAATCCGTCAACACCTCGGAAAAACCGTCAACACCTGCGTGAAGTACCGTCAACACCTGCGTGAAATACCGTCAACACCGCGTGAAGTACCTCAACACCCGCGTGAATACCTCAACACCGGAAGTTTGGGGAAAAAAATACCGTCAACACCTGCGTGAAGTACCGTCAACACCTGCGTGAAGTACCGTCAACACCTGCAGAAACTATCACTGAGTGAAGAGACTGAGAGGGTTGGTTGTGTGACTGGATGCAAGGGGACTGAGGGGGCCCCCGGGGGTGAGGGGGTTTAAAAGGCATCTGAGGTGAGGGTTATAAAAGGCATCTGAGGTGAGGGTTATGGTCATCTAAGGGGGAAGGGGTTTAGATCATCTGAGGTGGGGGGGGTTTGGGGGATCTGAGGTGAGGGGGTTAAAGGCACCTGAGGTGAAGGTTATAGGCCTCTGAGGTGAGGGGTTTGGTCTCAGGTGAGGGGGTTTAGGTCACCTGAGGTGGGGGTTATAGGTCATCTGAGGTGAGGGTTATAGGTCATCTGAGGTGAGGGGGTTTAGGTCACCTGAGGTGAGGGTTATAGGTTTGAGGTAAAAGGGGTTTAGGGGCATCAAAAGAGGGTTATAGGTCACATGAGGTGGGGTTTTGGTCATCTGAGGTGAGGGTTATAGGTCACATGAGGGAGGGTTATAGGTCACATGAGGTGAGGGGAAAAAGGCCCGGGGGGGGGTTATAGGTCACCTGAGGTGAATGTTATAGGTCATCTGAGGTGAGGGGAAAAGGCATCTGAGGTGAGGGTTATAGATCATCTGAGGTAGGGGTTTAGGTCACATGAGGTGAGGGTTATAGGTCATCTGAGGTGAGGGTTATAGGTCACCTAAGGTGAGGGGGGTTTAAAAGGCATCTGAGGTGAGGGGGTTTAGGTCATCTGAGGTGAGGGTTATAGGTCATCTGAGGTAGGGTTATAGATCATCTGAGGTGAGGGTTATAGGTCACCCAAAAGGGAAGGGTATAGGTCACATGAGGTGGGGGTTATAGGTCACATGAGGTGAGGGTTATAGGTCCCTGAATTTTGGGGGTTTAGGGGATCTGAGGTGAGGGGGTTTAAAAGGCATCTGAGGTGAGGGGGTTTAGGTCATCTGAGGTGAGGGTTATAGGTCACATGAGGTGGGGGGGTTTTAGGTACATGAAAAGGGGGGTTGAAATCACATGAGGTGAAAAGGGGTTTAGGCCCATGGGGGGGAGGGTTATAGGTCATCTGAGGTGAGGGTTATAGATCATCTGGGGGGGAGGGTTATAGGTCATCTGAGGTGAGGGTTATAGGTCACATGAGGTAGGGTTATAGGTCACATGGGTGAGGGTTATAGGTCACCTAAGGTGAGGGGGTTTAGGTCCCGAGGGATTATAGATCATCTGAGGTGAGGGGGTTTAGGTCACCTAATGTGAAGGTTATGTCATCTGAGGTGAGGGTTATAGGTCACCTGGGGGGGAAGGGGTTTAAAAGGCATCTGGGGGGGAGGGGGTTTAGGTCACCTGAGGTGGGGGTTTTCACCTGAGGTGAGGGGGGTCATCTGGGGGGGAGGGTTTAGGTCATCTGAGGTGAGGGGGTTTAAAAGGCATCTGAGGTGAGGGGGGTTTAGATCATCTGGGGGAAGGGGTTAAAATTTTTTGAAATTTAAAGGGGTTTCCCAAACCCCCAGGTGAGGGTTATAGGGGCATCTGGGGGGGAAGGAAAAGGCATCTGAGGTGAGGGTTATAGGTCATCTGAGGTGAGGGGGTTTAGGTCATTTTGGTGGGGGGGTTTTAGGTCATCTGAGGTGAGGGTTATAGGTCACATGAGGTGAGGGTTATAAAAGGCACATGAGGTGGGGGTTTAGGTCATCTGGGGGGGGTTTAAAGGTTTTAGGTGAAGGGGTTAAAATTTTTTATGAGGTGAAGGGGGTTTAGGGCCCCCTGGGGAGGGTTTAAGGGGTTTCAGGTGAGGGTTATAGGTCATCTGAGGTGAGGGTTATTTTTTACCTAAGGTGAGGGTTATAGGTCACAAAGGGGGGGGGGGTTTAAAAGGCACCTGGGGGGGGGTTATAGGTCATCTGAGATGAGGGGGTTTAGATCATCTGGGGGGGGGGTTTAGGTCATCTGAGGTGAAGGTTTTAAAAACATCTGAGGTGAGGGTTATAGGTCACCCCGGTGAAGGTTATACGTCATCTGGGGGGGGATTATAGGTCACCTGAGGTGAGGGTTATAGGTCATCTGGGGTGAGGGGGTTGGGGGATCTGAGGTGGGGGTTTAGGTCATCTGGGGGTGAGGGGGTTTAATCATCTGAGGTGAGGGTTATAGGTTTTTCTGGGTGGGGTTATTGATCATCAGGTGAGGGGGTTTAGGTCATCTAGGTGAGGGGGTTTAGGTCATCTGGGGGGGAGGGGAAGCTCATCTGAGGTGAGGTTATAACTCTTTTTAGGTGAGGGGGTTTAGGTCCCTGAGGTGAGGGGGTTTGGTCAATGAGGTAGGGTTTAAAGGGCACCTTTTGGGGGGGTTATAGGTCATCTGAGGTGAGGGTTATAGGTCACCTGGGGGGGAGGGGGTTTGATCATCGAGATGAGGGGGTTTAAATCATCTGAGGTGAGGGTTATAGGTCATCTGAGGTGAGGGGGTTTTGGGGGATCAGGTGAGGGGTTATGGGGGATTTTGGGGAGGGGGGTTTAGGTCATCTGAGGGGGGCCCCGGGCACCCGGGGTTGGGGGGTTTAGGTACCCGGTGAGGGTTATAGGTCACATGAGCTGGGGTTATAGGTCACCTGGGGTGGAGGGGGTTTAGGGGGCATCTGAGGTGAGGGTTTTTGGTCATCTGAGGGGGGGTTATAGGTCACCTGGGGGTGAAGGTTATAGGGGATCTGAGGTGAGGGTTATAGGCCCCTGAGGTGAGGGGGGTTTAGGTCACATGAGGGGGAAAGGGTTTTAGATCATCTGGGTGAGGGGGTTTAGGTCATCTGAGGTGAGGGGGTTTGGTCATCTGAGGTGAGGGGGTTTAGGTTTTCATGAGGTGAGGGTTATAGGTCATTGGGGGGGGGTTTAGGTCATCGGGTGAGGGTTTTTGGTCATCGAGGTGTGGTTATAGGTTTTCCCCGGGGGGAGGGGGTTTAGGTAAAGGGGGGGAGGGGATGGTCACGAGGTGAGGGGGTTTAGATCTGTGAGGTGAGGGGGTTTAGGTCATCTGATGTGAGGGGAGGTCTTTTTAGGTGAGGGGGTTGGGTCACATGAGGTGAGGGTTATAGGGGACTGAGGTGAGGGGGTTTAGGTCACATGAGGTGAGGGTTAAATCATCTGAGGGGGGGTTATAGGTCATCTGAGGTGAGGGGGGTTAAAAAGGTCATGAGGTGAGGGTTAAGGGGGATCTGAGGTGGGGGGGTAGGTCACCTGAGGTGAGGGGTTAAGGTCACCTGAGGTAAAAGGGTTTGGGGAAAATGAGGGAGGGTTATAGGTCATCTGAGGTGAGGGTTATAGGTCACATGAGGGGGGGGTTATAGATCATGTGGGGGAGGGTTATAGGTCATCTGATTTAGGGTTATAGGTCATCTGGGGGGGAGGGTTATAGGTCCCCGAGGTGAGGGTTATAAAAGGCATCTGGGGGGGGTTATAGGTCACTGAGGTGGGGTTATAGATCATCTGGGGGGGGGTTTAAAGGTATCGGGGGGGGGTTTGGGTCCTGGGGGGGTTTTGGTCATCTGAGGTGAGGGAAGGGGCACCGGGGGTGAGGGTTATGGTCACCTGGGTGGGGGGTTAAGGGGCATCTGAGGTGAGGGTTTGGGTTTCCGAGGTGGGGGATGGTAAATTAGGTGGGGGTTAAAATTCATTGAGGTGGGGGTTATAGGTCATCTGAGGGGGTTATATCACTGAGGGGGGTTATATCCTGGGGTGGGGTTTGGGTCACGGGGAAAAGGGGGGGGCTGGGGAGGGGGAAATTTAGGTAGGGGTTATATCTTGAGGTGAAAAAAAAGGGGGGTTTTTCCCTTTGGGGGATTTTGGCCCAAGGGAAGGAATGATAAAATTTGGGGGCAGATGATTTAAGGGGTAATGAGGTAATGGAGGGGATTTTTCAACGGGTTTTTAAAAAGGGGTTTTGGCAAGAATTTACCGATGAATTTTAAACTGAGGGGGGTTTAGTTCCTGGGGGTGAGATAGGCCCCCCCGAGGGAGGTTTGGGGAAAAATGGGGGTAGGTTAAGGGAAAAATTTATGAGGGATAATAACGGGGTTATATACTTAAAGGGATACACCGGGATTTATAGGTTCATTTTGGGGGGGGAAGGGCACTGGGGTGAATTTAACACTGAGGTATTAAAACCCTTAAAAGGGGGGGTTTTACAAAAGGAAGTTAGGCACGAGGGGGGGTTTTGGGACGGGGTGGGGGTATAAAAGAGGTGATTAAAATACTGAGGGGGGGGTTTACATCGGGAGGAAAAAGGGTGAGGGGTCACGAGGGAGGGGGGCACCGGGGGGGGGTTTAAGGCACCGAGGGGAGGGGTTTACCAGGGAGGGAAAAGGTCAATGGGGAAAAAAGGGGAAAAATCAGAGGGGGGGGAAACACGTTTTTAATCACTTTTATATCCAGATGATTATATCAGGGGAAAAAAAGGGGGCGAAAAATCAGAGGTGGGGGTTATTCATCGGGGTGAGGGAAGGTCAATGAGGTGGGGGTTTAAGGCATTGGGGGGGGGGGTTAGGTCCCCTGAGGGAAAGTTTCCGGGGGTGGGGGTTATGGACTAAAGGGGGGGATGGTCATCTGGGGTGGGGTTTAAAGGTCTTAAAAGGGGGGGTTAAAATTTGAGGTGGGGGTTAGCATCTGAGGTGGGGGTTATGGAAACTGAGGGGGGAACACCGAGGGAATTTAAAACTAGGGGGGGGGAAGGCCCGAGGTGGGGGTTTACCCCAAAAGGGGGGGGGTTTTAACTTAAAGGGAAAAGGAAAGGCCCCATGAAAAAGAATTTAAAAAGATTCGAAAAAATTCCAAAAATAAAATTTTGAAAATATTTAAAAGAGGATACAAGAGCTGCCCGCACAGTGCCAGGCACCAGGAGAAAGAAACGAGTAGGCAAACATTGGTGATCAGTAACGAGGCTTTTTTCCCAAAGTCAACCTTTAATTATTAATCCATTTAAAAATTTGCAAGCATGGTGAGGCAACCTGGCTAAAATTTTTGTTTTTTTAAAACTCTGTTGTTAATGAAAAACCTAAGGAAATAGAAGGGTAAATCCAAAAATCCAATAAATAAAATAAATATACAAAAAATCACAGGAAAAAAAAAAGTGAACTTACAACCCCCGTGTTTTTTAAAATTATCAGCTGTAAACCCCCCGTGGTTTACCCCTTTTATTTGATTATAATAATAATCTAACATTATAATTTTCCTGTTTGGTAAATATATAGGATAAGAAGCTTTAAAAACTGTTATTATTTTTAATTTAAACTTCTTATACTATTTATTTCCCCATACATTTTTTTAAATATAATAAAAAAAAAATTTTAAACCCCTTAGTCGGGATTTTTTAAAACAATAATGGTATATAAAAAGAGACAGCTGATAAAAAAAACACATGAAAAATTTTTGGGTTTTTTATTCTGAATTTAACCCAAACCCCTGGCTTTTTTATTAAATTTAATACAGAGGTTTTGGGGTACAAACGAAGACAGTAGAAGATCCTGGAGAGGGTTTCGGGGGTCAACGGCCTCGCGGCTCTGTCGGGGGACCCGGGGCCCCGTGGTGGATCAGGGCCCCGATCAACCAGGTTGTTACTGCGGCCCAACGAAAAAGACGTACGAACCAAGCCCGGCTGGTCAGGTACTGACTTTAGGTCCCCCCCCATTGCCTTCTTGAAGACAGCCGGGGGGGCTTTGGGGGAATTTCCCCCTTTTGTATGCTGGGGGGCCGTTCCCGTCTTTTGGGGCCCCCGGGCACTTACTGTGTTGTCTCAGTGTACTCTTTGGGCCCCCCCTTTTCATGGGGGGAAAGTTGCATCTCCTGCCGAGTTTTTTGTTTTATAGGGAGTGTTTTTTGTGCAGGTTTGGTACCAATCCCTCCAGGACCCCTTCCAATGTATATTATCATGTATTTTCTCGCCTGTGTTCCAAGGGGGACGGATTTAAAAAGGCCCAAAAAGTTTAAAAATTTAGGGGTTTATCGTAAACACTCGTGTTTAACTTTTTTTACTTATGTAAGGACGGACGTTGTCTTATTATTACTAACTTTATCTTGCGGGGAAAATTAATTTATACCATATGGTGTTTGGGTTTTTATTAATGTTAAAAATGATGTTTGGGTTTTTATTAATTTAAAAATTTTTGCTGGTTCTTTTTTAATGTTATAAGTGGTGTTGCTGGTTTTTTTTTTAAGTTTTAAGTGGTGTTGTTTTGGTTTTTTTTTAATGTTATAAGTGATGTGGCTGGTTCTTTATTAATTTAAAAAAGGGGGTTCTGGTTTTTTAAATTTAAGTTAAAAGTGGGGGTTTTTCCCCTTTTTAATTTTAAGTGGGGTTGCTTTCTTTTTTAATGTTATAAGTGGTGTGGCTTTCTTTTTTTAAGTTATAAGGGGTTTTTGCTGGTTCTTTATTTTTTTAAAGGGGTTGCTGGTTTTTTATTAATGTTTTAAGTGGTGTTGTTTGGTTTTTTTTTAATGTTATAAGTGGTGTTGTTTGGTTTTTATTAATGTTATAAGTGGTGTGGTTGGTTCTTTTTTAATGTTATAAGTGTTTTTTGCTGGTTTTTATTAATGTTATAAGTGGTTTTGGTTCTTTATTAATGTTATAAGTGGTGTTGGGGGTTCTTTTTTAATGTTATAAGTGGTGTTGCTGGTTCTTTATTAATGTTATAAGTGGTGTTGCTGGTTTTTTTTTAAAAAGTTAAAAATGGTGTGGCTGGTTTTTTTATTAATGTTATAAGGGGTTTTTCCCATTTTTTATTAATTTATAAGTGGTGTTGCTGGTTCTTTTTTTAATGTTATAAGTGGTGATGCTGGTTCTTTTTTAATGTTATAAGTGGTGTTGCTGGTTCTTTAAGTTATAGGGTTTTCGGGTTTCTTTATTAATGTTAAAATGGTTTTTCTTTAATAATTTTTATAAGTGGTTTTTGGTTCTTTTTTAATGTTATAAGTGGTGTGGCTGGTTTTTTTATTAATGTTATAAGTGGTGTTGCTTTTTTTTAAGTTTTAAGGGGGTTGCTGGTTCTTTTTCAATTTTTTATTTTTTTGGGGGGGGGTGGTTTTTTTATTAATTTTATAAGGGGTTTTTTTCGGGTTTTTTTAAAAATTTTAAATTTTTGGTTGGTTTCTTTATTAATGTTAAAATGGTTTTTGGTTCTTTATTAATGTTATAAGGGGTTTTTTTCTGGTTCTTTATTAATTTTAAAAAGTGGTGTTGCGGGTTTTTTTATTAATGTTATAAGGGTGGGCTTTCTTTATTAATTTTAAAAAAGGGGTTGTTGCGGGTTTTTTTATTAATGTTATAAGTGGTGTTGCTGGTTTTTAATAATGTTATAAGGGGTTTTTCTGGTTTTTATTAATGTTATAAGTGGTGTTGCTGGTTCTTTATCAATGTTATAAGTGGTGTTGCTGGTTTTTTATTAATGTTATAAGTGGTGTTGGGTTCTTTATTAATGTTATAAGTGGTGTGGCTGGTTTTTTTTGTTATAAGTGGTGTTGCTGGTTCTTTAAAAGGGGTTATAAGTAGTGTGGTTTATTAATGTTATAAGTGGTGTGGCTGGTTCTTTATTAATTTAAAAAAGGGGTTGGGGCTGGTTCTTTATTAATTTTAAAAAATTTTGGCTTTTTCCCCTATTAATTTTATAAGTGGTGTGGCTGGTTCTTTATTAATTTTTAAAGGGGGTTGTGGCGGTTTTCTTTAAAATTTTTTAAAATTGGTGTGGCTTTTTCTTTATTAATGTTATAAGTGGTGTGGCGGGTTTTTTTATTAATGTTATAAGGGGATGTGGCTGGTTCTAAAGTTTTCTAGAGGGGGGCCCTTTAAGGGGGGGGGCCCCTTTGATGGGGTTCTTCGTCCAAGGAATTGGAACCATCCTTCCCTTAGGTTGAACCTATTTGCCCCCCCATACCCCACGTACAGTTGGCCCCTAGGTTTTACCACCCCGTGACTTTAATATTATGGCTATGCATCTTCTATAGTGTGGGTTTTTCCTTAATAACGCTTTTCCCGGGGCCCCCGGTGGGAAAAACTCTCGCTTCACACTGCGAGGGGCCCCGGGGTTTGTTCCCCCGGGAATTAAGGGTTTGGGGGGTGTTTATTTACAAGTTATTTATGCCCCCCAAAAAAATACATTGGGTTAGTGGCCCGGGGGGGGTTCCCCCTGGGAAAAATCCCCAAAATTTCAAAATTTTCTGCATAATAATCAGCTATGGTTCTTATCCTTTTTTATTTTATCAATACATATTATTGTGATTATTATTATTGATAATGTTTTCAGTGGTTTCTCCTTGATAACGTTTACCCCGCTGCTCCTTAATAATGTTTTCCCCTTTTAGTCTTGTAACACAATTACCCCACGGGTTTTCTGCTCCTTAATAATGTGTTCCGGGGGTGAGTTTTGAACACAGTTACTCTACTGGGGGGGGAGAGGAGCAGGATCCCCCTTTCGGGAGGCAACTCTCTCGCCTAAAATTTAAATGTCTGTGTAAAGGGGGAAAAATTTGGGGGTGTTTCCTTACCCCCGGGGGCCCCTTTTACCTAGCAAGTAAGAGGTATTTTACTAGTCGACCGGGGGGGGGTCGACCCCCGGGGGAAAAAGTTGGGGAAGGGGGAAAAAATGGAAATAAGACAGTCCGATGGCGCGCTGATTTCCCCTTGGGGATCCTGGGGTTTAAACCCCCCGGGGTTAATAATTATAAAAAAAATCTTTGTTTCTTATTTAAAAATTCCCCTTGGGGGGTTTGATCCCGGGAGCTTTTGGCTGTGAACCTTTAGTTCTTCAAGGGGCCTATTCAGCTTCTCTAGTGGGGGGGTAATGGGGGATGTGGGGGGGTAATTCAGGGGGGGAAAATTTTTTTTTTTTTTTTGTTAGGACCACAGACCCCCTCCCACCCTTTTTCCCTCCCTTTCCCCCCCCTCCTTCCGCCCACTCTGCCCCCTCCTTGTGCCCACTCTGCCCTCCCCCTTCCTGCCCCTCTGCCCCCCCTCCTAACCACCCACTCTGCCCTCCCCCTTCCTGCCCACTGGGGCCCCCCTTCCCACCCACCCCCCCCCTTCCCCCCCCTTCCGGGCCCTCCCCCCTTCCCGCCCACCTGCCCTCTCCTTCCTGCCCACTGGGGCCCTTCCTTTCCCCCCCCCCGCCCCCCCTTCCCCCGCCCCCCCACACTTTTGTATCATCTTGGCCGGGTCACCATTTGGAGAAGACCCGGGCCGGACCATCCGGCGAACCTACAACAACAACAATGTATCATCTTCCTGTCCCCCCCCCTCCTGCCAAAATTGTCCCCCCCCTCCTGGTCCTCTCTCATCTTCCTGGTCCTCTCTCATCTTCTCAACTGATTTTCCTTCAATAGGTTAACGGGTTTTTTTAAATCTTATTAAGTACACTAAGGCCATTAAGATTTCCAAAAATGACCTTCACCAGACAACAATAATCCCTAAAATAGGGATTAAGTAAATTCAGCATATATATGCTGAGGAAATCCCATATATTCCCCCTTTTTTCCACAAGAAGCTGCCCTGGTGCTGGAGGGTTCTTCATTAAAATTTTGGGTAGATTCTAGTTTTTTGGGTAAGTTTTTCCCTCCTTCTGGTCTTCCCAACTTACAGGTTTCCTTCCCCAAAATATAATTACTATGGTGCCTCACCTCAAACTCCCCTCAACAATTATGTAATGTATTTCTGTAAGTGCTTTTTTGTAAGTGTTTTTTTGGGGTCCAAATGGATTAATCAATTTCATTATTCCTTTGGAACAAATTCGTTTGGTATCGGCACTCAAACAGCATTCTGAAATGAATTAAACTCGTAACCGAGGCACCACTGTATCCCCATCTCGCCGCACGGGGCCTGTTTTTAAACTCGTGGATCTGCACTAAATCAATGAACCATACAGCACCTTGCAAATGAAAGGTGAAGTATATTAGTGGGGAAGCACTAAACTTGTATTATTTCTTTTTTTGTACTAAACTTGTAAGGTCATAAATTACAAATGCTGATATATAATGGATCCTTTATTGACAATGTTTTAGCCCAGACAGTGGCCTTTATCGCAAGAATACATTTGTAACTCGATAAAGGCCATGTGGTCAATAAAAGATTGTATTATATGTACAGCATTTGTTTGTCTTTTCCATTGTGGGCTTTGTTTATGGCAATTCTTTCCATCAATGGGGTCCTAAAGCAACGGAGAAAAATGAAGTAATCAAGTCTTCCCATTTTTTAAGGACAGGCATAGTCAGACTACCTGCCTGTAGCTTCTTCACTTTCTCATGCACTGCACTCACAGAGGTGGTATATTATATTATTACAATCAAAAGAAGCCTAAACCACATGGGTCATACAGCGCAGCAGGTTAAGGTAGGATGCAGGGAGAATGGGTTGTAAGAGGAAGAGGGATGATTATTAGGGTATGGAGTGCAGAGGACAGTGGATAGTGCAGTGAGAGAGGATAGCAAGAGATTGAGGTAGAAGGGACTGAGGGAGGTGCTGAGGTATAACCTTCAGAGTTTGTGTAGTAAGTCAGTTTCTGTCAAAAAGTCAATGAGAAGTCAGGATTAAGGAGGTCCATCAGCAAGAAGGGAAGGTAAAGAAAGGGCCGTAGAGGAAGACGACTTGGAGGTAAATTCTGCGTGCTCAGATAGTGGGCAGTCCAACAGGATATGTCGAACAGACACTGGAACCTGACAATGTTCACAAAGAGGGACAGGGAGCCTCTCCATGAGATACCCGTGAGTAAGACAGTGTGGCCGATGCGAAGACGGGAGAGGGTAGTCTCCAGCCTCGACATTGGTGACAAGAAGAAGGCCAGAAACCTATACTCGGTTTAATAAAGTGAAGTTTGTTATTTAGTAGGTCAGACCAGCGTTGTTGCCAACGGGTGCGAAGGTGGGTAGCAATGACGGCAAAATAGTCCGTGAATGGAACACCTCTATATGAAACTGGAAGGTCATGTACTGCTGACCGCGCAGCAGTGTCTGCCTGTTCATTGCCCTGTACGTCAACATGACCAGGGACCCAACAAAAAACAATATCTTTGTGCTTGCTAGAGATACGCATAACCAAAGTTGGATACGAAGAACTAGGGTGTGAGGTGTATCAATTTTACGGATAGCCTGTAAAGCACTAAGGGAGTCTGCTCTTATATGGTCACAAGGAGTTCTTCCCCAGCTGTGGAAGTCTGCTATTGTTCTCCCTTTTCGCAAATCGGGTACTACAGGACGTGATACCTCCAACTACCGTCCCATCGCTCTTACCAGTGCAGTTTGCAAGGTGATGGAACGTCTAGTTAAAAGACGTTTGATGTGGTATTTAGAGATGCACAATAGTCTCTCCCCTAGTCAATATGGCTTTCGTAAAGGCCGTTCTGCCATTGACCCCTTACTGCGCTTGGATACGTATAGTCTTCGCTAATAACCACTCGGTTATCGCCATCTTTTTCGACCTTGAGAAGGCTTATGACACAACTTGGAGATTTAATATCTTGGCCCAGGCCCACTCCTTAGGCCTCCGAGGCAACCTACCATTCTTCCTTAAGGCCTTCTTAACTGACAGACATTTCCGTGTCCGGGTTAGTAATGAGCTTTCCCCGGAATTTGTCCAAGCTGAAGGTGTCCCCCAGGGTTGTGTTCTGAGCACAACACTCTTTTTCCTTGTTATAAATAATCTGGCATCTGTTCTCCCATCCAATATTTGGTCATCACTCTATGTGGATGACTTTGCCATAGCGTGTGCGGGTGCTGACTGTCATCTCATTGCAGTTTCCCTCCAGCATGCCATCAACCGGGTTTCTGATTGGGCCACCACTCACGGGTTTAAATTTTCTAGTGGCAAAACTCATCAAATTACGGTTACATGACGTTCAGTGGTCTTTGATCATCCATTGTACCTATACGTTCAAATGAGACCGAACTGTGGAATAAAATCACATCGATATTAAAAGATGACAACACCAAATCGGACTTCATATAAAAAACATGACAGCTTTCTATAACAGTTGGTAAAGTAAATAATCAGGGCCAGATGGTGCTACCGCCCCTGGTACAGATGTTGAAATGGTAGCCAGTAAATTTAAGAATGGAGAAATAAATGATGGTGACCTGAAGAGGGACAGTAGCTCTAGTGAAATAAATGATGGGGAAACAGGTGTAGATAAGGACACACACAAAACAGTGTTACAAACTAGCAATACCACGGTAGATAGTAAACGAGGGGATGCCCAGGGAAATACTGAAGATAAATTACCAGAAACTGATGAAGGCTCCATTGTTAGCACTTGTAACGAAGACAGACAGGAACACACCCACCAATGGGCAACACAGTCACAAAAAACCAGGGCAAACGGAAACCAGGCCTATGTGAATATTATGCACTTGGTATCTGCAGGCATGGAAAATCTGGGAAATCAGATGGGACATGCAATTATGATCACCCCAGAAAATGCCGTGCCCATATGAAAACAGGCAAATGCAACCTCCCGTCCTGTAAGTTTTTCCACCCTGAAATGTGCCACTCATCAATTCAGGAAAGACAGTGCTATAACTTATATTGCCAGGCATACCACCTAAAGGGTACGAGGCGACACAGAACATCCAGACCATGGCAAAATCTGGGTAGCCACAGCCACTCCGGAGAGAGAGGTTTTTTAGTGCCAGGAAGGAAAAAAAGCTGGCAGGAAATGACAGAAATTGTACACCAACTGAAAGCATTTCTGGAGTGGAATCACAGTCAGTGGCCTCCACTCCAATACAACAGATATTAGAGCCAGGAAATAAAGACCCCCCTCCATACCACCAATCCCCTACATTCATCTTTGCTAATATACAGGGTCTAAAGCCAGCAACAAACAACAAGGTACCTTACATTCGTGGACTGCTTACAGAGTCAAATGCTATGTTTGCGGCTTTCACAGAGACCCACATAAGGGATCACTTGGACAATGAAATATGGATCCCTGGCTACAACCTATACAGATGTGACAGAGTGAACAGGCAAAAAGGGGGGGTTGGCCTGTATATCACAGAGTCACTTATATGTTCAGAACTACTAAATGCCTCAAATGATGTAGTTGAAGTATTAGCAATAAAGGTCGAGAATCAAAACCTGGTCATCGTGGTTGTCTACAAGCCCCCGGATGCAACGTCCCAACAATTCCAGGAACAGCTTCTGAAAATTGACCACTGTCTGGAAAATTTTCCAGCTCCTGCCCCCAACATCTTGCTACTGGGGGATTTCAACCTAAGGCACCTAAAATTGAGGAACATTGCAAACAATGTGGTAGCAGAGATAACACCAGGAGGCAGCTCAGATGAAAATTCACACATGCATGAACTTTTAAATCTCTGCACCAAGTTCACCTTAAACCAGCAAATAGTAGAGCCCACAAGATTAGAGAATACGCTGGACCTCATCTTCACCAACAATGATGATCTGATACGAAATGTCATCATATCAAAAACAATATACTCAGATCACAACATAATACAGGTCCAGACATGTATGAGGGGAGCCCCAGATCAACAAAATGTGATCAGCCGCGAGGGAGCTTTCTCCAAATTCAACTTCAATAACAAAAACATAAGGTGGGACCAAGTAAACCAAGTCCTAAATGATATAAACTGGGAAGATTGCCTAAGCATCACGGATCCCAACCTATGTCTAGAACAAATTAACTCTGTGGTACTTGAGGTTTGCTCAAGGCAAATTTCCTTAAGGAAAAGGAGGAGAAGATGCAAACTAGAAAGAGAGAGGCGCTCCCTATACAGGCGAAGGCAAAGAATAACGGAGCGGCTACACGAGTCAGAGAAATAGCAAACATCGAATTAAAACTAAAGGAATCTTACAGGAATCAAGAGACACAGGAAGAACTAAAAGCCATAAATGAAATTGAAAGAAACCCTAAGTATTTCTTTTCCTATGCAAAATCAAAGTCGAGAACAACAACCAGTATTGGGCCCCTACTTAAACGGGATGGGTCCTACACAGATGACAGCAAGGAAATGAGTGAGTTACTTAAATCACAGTATGACTCAGTTTTTAGCGAGTCACTAACCAGACTGAAAATCGAAAACCTAAATGAATTTTTTATGAGAGTGCCACAGAACTTGACAGACGCATGCCTTTCTGACATCACCACGACGCCAAATGACTTCGAAAAGGCAATAAATGACATGCCCATGCACTCCGCTCCAGGCCCAGACTCATGGAACTCCGTGTTCATCAAGAACTGCAAGAAGCCCCTATCACATGCTTTTAACATCCTATGGAGAGGGAGCATGGACACTGGGATCGTCCCGCAGCTACTAAAAACAACAGACATAGCCCCGCTCCACAAAGGGGGCAGTAAAGCAATAGCAAAGAACTACAGACCAATCGCGCTAATGTCCCATATCATAAAAATCTTTGAAAGGGTTCTAAGAAGCAAGATCGCCACCCATCTTGATACCCATCAATTGCACAACCCAGGACAGCATGGGTTTAGAGTAGGCCGCTCCTGTCTGTCCCAACTACTGGACCACTACGACAAGGTCCTGGATGCTCTAGAAGATAAACAGAATGCAGATGTTATATGCACAGATTTTGCAAAAGCCTTTGACAAGTGTGACCATGGTGTAATAGCACACAAAATGCGTGATAAAGGAATAACAGGAAAAGTTGGTAGATGGATCTATAATTTCCTAACATGTAGAATACAAAGAGTAGTAGTCAACATAGTAAAGTCTGAGGCAGCTACTGTGAAAAGCTCTGTTCCACAAGGCACAGTACTTGCTCCCATCCTATTCCTCATCCTCATATCAGACATTGACAGGGATATAAGCCACAGTGTTGTGTCTTCCTTTGCAGATGACACCCGAATCTGTATGACAGTGTCCACCGTTGAAGACACTGCAAGACACCAAGCAGACATAAACCAAATCTTTAAATGGGCTGCAGAAAACAATATGAAGTTCAATGATGAGAAATTTCAATTACTCAGATACGGAAAACGTGAAGAAATTAAAATCTCATCGGAGTACAAAACTAATTCCAACCACACAATAGAGCGAAAAACTAATGTCAAAGACCTGGGAGTGATCATGTCAGAGGATCTCACCTTCAAGGACCATAACAATGTAGCAATTGCATCTGCTCGAAAAATGACAGGATGGATAATGAGAACCTTCAAAACCAGGGATGACAAGCCCATGTTGACACTTTACAGATCGCTTGTTCTATCTAGGCTGGAATATTGCTGCACACTAACTGCACCTTTCAAGGCGGGTGAAATTGCTGACCTTGAAAATGTGCAGAGAACCTTCACCGCACGCATAAGTGCGATAAACCACCTCAACTACTGGGAACGCTTGAAGTTCCTAAACCTGTACTCTCTAGAACGCAGGCGGGAGAGATACATTATTATATACACATGGAAAATTCTCCAGGGCTTAGTACCAAACTTGCACACAAAAATCACTCCCTACGAAAGCAAAAGACTCGGCAGGCGATGTAACATCCCCCCAATGAAGAGCAGGGGTGCCACTAGCACGTTGAGGGACAACACAATAAGTGTCAGGGGCCCAAGATTGTTCAACTGCCTCCCAGCATACATCAGGGGGATTACCAACAAGCCCCTTTCTGTCTTCAAGCAGGCACTGGACAGGCACCTCAAGTCGGTACCTGATCAGCCGGGCTGTGGTTCGTACGTTGGACTGCGTGCGGCCAGCAGTAACAGCCTGGTTGATCAGGCTCTGGTCCAACAGTAGGCCTGGTCACAGACCGGGCCGCGGGGGCGTTGACCTTTGGAATTCTCTCCAGGTAGACTCCAGGTACTATACTACAGTATAGTAGTATAGTACTATACTACTATACTACAGTATAGTAGTATAGTACTACTATACTACAGTATAGTAGTATAGTATAGTAGTACAGTACAGTAGAACATTATAGTAGTACAGTATAATAGTACAGTACAGTAGTACAGTACAATAGTATAGAATAGTAGTTCAGTAAAATACAGTACAGAAGTTCAGTTTAGTAATACATTATAATAGTACAGTACACAAGTACAGTAGCGCAGTATAGTAGTACAGTATAGTAGTACAGTATAGTAGTACAGTACAGTAGTACAGTAGAACAGCATAGTAGTTTAGTATAGTAGTACAGTGCCGTAGTACAGTACAGTAATACAGTACAGTAGTACAGAATAGTAGTACGTTGGACTGCGTGCGGCCAGCAGTAACAGCCTGGTCGATCAGGCTCTGTTCCAACATGAGGCCTGGTCACGGACCGGGCCGCGGGGGCGTTGACCCCTGGAATTCTCTCCAGGTAGACTCCAGGTATAGTAGTACTGTATAGTAGTACATTATAGTAGTACAATATAGTGTTACTGTATAGTAGTTCAGAATTGTAGAACCATACAGTAGTACAGTATAGTAGTACAGTATAGTAGAACAGTAAAGTAGTACAGTATAGTAGTAAAATAGAGTAGAACAGTACAGTGGTACAGTATAGCAGTACAGTATAGTAGTACAGCAAAATAGTACAGTATAGTAGTACAGTACACAAGAGCAATACAGTAGTACAAAATATTAGTACAGTATAGTAGTACAGTACAGTAGTAGAGTACAGTAGTACAATACAGTAATATAGTGCAGTATTACAGTTTAGTAGTACAGTACAGTAGTACAGAACAATAGTACAGTATAGTACAACAGTTCAGTGTAGTAGGACAGTATAAAAGTACAGTATAGTACAACAGTACAGTAGTACTGTATAGTAGTACAGTACAATAGTACAGTACAATAGTACAGTTCAGTAGAACAATATATTAGTTCAAAATAGTAGTTCAGTACAGTAGTACAGTATGGAAATACAGTATAGTAGTACAGTATAGTAGAACAGGTAGGTAGTACAGTATAGTACTACCGTATAGTAGTACAGAATAGTAGTACAGTAGAGCAGTATAGTAGTACAGTATAGTAGTACAGTACAGTAGTACACTATAGTACAGTATAGTTGAATAGTATAGAAGTAAAGTATAAAAGTACAGTTCAGAAGTACAGTATAGTAGAACAGTACACTGGTACAGTACAGTGCAGTTGTACAGTATAGTAGTACATTATAATAGTGCAGTACAGTAGTACAGTATTGTAGATCAGTATAGTAGTACAGTACACTAATACAATACAGTATTACAGAACAGTAGTACTGTATAGTAGTAAAGAACAGTAGTACTGTATAGTTGTACACTAAAGTAGTACAGTATAGTAGAACAGTATAGTAGTTCAGTACAGTTGTTCAGTATAGTAGTACAGTACAGTAGTACAGTATAGTTGTACAGTACAGTAGTACAGTATAGTAATACAGTATAGTAGTACAGTATACTACTACAGTATAGTAGTACAGTGTAGTAGTACAGTACAGTAGTACATTATAGTAGTATAGTGCAGTAGTACAGTATAGTAGTATAGTACAGAAGTACAGTATAGTAGTACAGTATAGTAGTATAGTGCAGTAGTACAGTATAGTAGTATAGTAAAGTAGTACAGTATAGTAGTACAGTATACTAGTACAGTACAGCAGTACAATACAATAGTACAGAATAGTAGTACAGTAAAGTACAGTACATAAGTTCATTATAGTAGTACATTATAATAGTACAGTACACAAGTAAAGTACAGTAGCACAGTATAGTAGTACAGTATAGTAGAACAGTATAGTAGTACAGTTCAGTAGTACAATATAGTAGTACAGTATAGTAGAACAGTATAGTAGTTTAGTATAGTAGTACAGTGCCGTAGTACAGTACAGTAGTACAGTATAGTAATACAGTATGGTAGTACAGTACAGTAGAACAGTATTGTAGTACAGTACAGTACTACAGTATAGTAGAACTGTACAGTAGAACAGTATTGTAGTACAGTATATTAGTCCAGTATAGTAGTACAGTACAGTAGTACAGTATAGTAGTATAGTACAGTACAGTAGTACAGTACAGTAGTACAGTACAGTATAGTAGTACAGTACAGTACAGTAGTACGGTATAGTACAGTGCTGTAGTACAGTACAGTAGTACAGTACAGTCGTACAGTACAGTATAGTAGTACAGTACAGTAGTACAGTACAGTAGAACAGTATAGTAATACAGTACAGTATAGTAGTACAGTACATTATAGTAGTATAGTATAGTACAGTATAGTAGTACAGTACAGTATAGTAGTACAGTACAGTACAGTAGTACAGTATAGTAGTACAGTATAGTAGTACAGTATAGTAGTACAGTATAGTAGTACAGTATAGTAGTACAGTATAGTAGTACAGTACAGTAGAACAGTATAGTAGTTTAGTATAGTAGTACAGTGCCGTAGTACAGTAGAGTAGTACAGTATAGTAATACAGTATGGTAGTACAGTACAGTAGAACAGTATTGTAGTATAGTACAGTACTACAGTATAGTAGAACTGTACAGTAGAAAAGTATTGTAGTACAGTATATTAGTCCAGTATAGTAGTACAGTACAGTAGTACAGTATAGTACAGTACAGTATAGTACAGTACAGTATAGTAGTACAGTATAGTAGTACAGTATAGTAGTACAGTATAGTAGTACAGCATAGTAGTACAGTATAGTAGTACAGTATAGTAGTACAGCATAGTAGTACAGTATAGTAGTACAGTATAGTAGTACAGTATAGTAGTACAGTACAGTAGAACAGTATAGTAGTACAGTATAGTAGTACAGTCATTCTAGCCACCCAGGATAACCCAAGAAAGTCAGTGCGTCATCGAGGACTGTCTGTCTTATTTCCATTGTGGTCCTCAATCTTGTCCCCCAGGATGCGACCGACACCAGTCGACTAACACCCAGGTACCTATTTGCTGCTAGGTGAACATGACAACAGGTGTAAGTAAACACGTCGAACTGTTTCCATCCGCTGGGAATCGAACCCGGGCCTGTGTGTGAAGATAGTTCTAGCCACCAGGCCACCGGGCAACAGCTTCCTCCTCTCCCAACACCCACCAGCTACCTGATGCTGTCGAGTGGTGCGCATGCGCACATTTACTGGCTGCCTCCCTACCTGGAGTCTACCTGGAGAGAATTCCAGGGGTGAACGCCCCCGCGGCCCGGTCCGTGACCAGGCCTCCTGTTGGACCAGAGCCTGATCAACCAGGCTGTTACTGCTGGCCGCACGCAGTCCAACGTACAAACCACAGCCCGGCTGGTCAGGTACCGACTTTAGGTGCCTGTCCAGTGCCTGAGTACATTTTTTGAATAAAGACAATCATAAAATATTTCTCTTCTTTAATTGTCAAAAATTATACGTATTTTCCTTGACAAACAATCATTTGTGAGGCCTCACAACCTTACTTTTAATAATTACAAGTGTATAAAATGAAATAATGACTAGGTAGGAAATATTATTCAACACAGCATCAAACTATGGATTCTGCTTGTTGACTTTGCCTAGTGCGGTCACAGCAGCTCTGACTTTCGGTTTTCAGTCTCCCTACGATCCCCGTTGGGGAGGGGAACCTTTACCTGCTCCACCATGGCTCACCGAGTGAAGATCAAGGCTAAGGACTCTTCAACCACTGATGCTTCCAAGCTTGCCCTTGCTACTACCCTTAAAAGTAATTTGCAGTTGAAATTCTCAGGAATTTCCACTCTTCATGAAGCCTTCCTTGTCACATTCATCAATGATGAGGAAGCAGAAAAAGTCCTCTCACCACCTGCTATCAAGACCCTTGATGATCAAGGCTTTGTTCTCTCAACATCACCATTTATGAGAGCAAAACGATCGGTGTTTATGAAAAGGCTGGACAAACTTATCACCTCCATGACTACCGACGACATCAAGCAATCAATTGAAGATCTCAACGATTGGGCTGAATTAGAAGCTGTAATCAAGATCCCCAATGCTTCATCAATGCTGAAAATCACGTTTATCGACGTAAACATGGCTGCCAGAGCTCTCTCTGATGGTCTAGCTGTCTCATACTACTACATCAACCCTGGTCAACTTGAACCTGAACGTTTCAAGCAAATTTCACCTTGCTGGACATGCTTTTCCTACAGTCATTCTACCAACGATTGTCACGTGAAGAACAAGAAAATATGTTCCACTTGTGGGTCTGAAGGTCACGACTTTCGTTCCTGCACCTCCACTACTGCTGCTACCTGCATCAACTGTAAAAGTGATCATCATACTCTGGCAGCCAAATGTCCTGTTCGAAAGGAGATCCTTTCCAAGAAATTAAAGGAAGACCTTAAGAAAACACCAGGCAACTCTCCAACTTATGCCGCCGCCGCCACCACCACCACCACCCACCTCGCCTCTGCCTGACGACATCTCCACGAAGATTTATTACTGCATGATGTTTGCTCACATGAACAATGCAGCTCAACCAGGATCCTTCAACACATCGATAAACGAACTTCTTGCCCTCAACAACATGCCAGCATTCAACTTTCCAACAAGTCCTCCTTCAGCTGAGATTTTAAAGATAATTCCAAAAATCGTCAGTTTTGCTGCACCAGATGACTTGCAAGAATTGCTGCTTGAAGATGACGCTCCTGCTACACCAGCCTCCACCAATGAGAGTTCACCTCCACCTCACACCACCACCACTACCGAGAACCAATCAGCTGCCTCCTTGTCAGTTTCAACACAACCACCTTCCACCAATGAGAAGCATTCATCTCCTACTACTTCGAACCAATCAGAGACTTCGTCTTCCAGCACTACCACTCCGTCACTACCACCATGCACCATGCATGGTGTCAGATATTGGACTACTCGACAATATTCTACAACAATGATGCCCACTGAACTTACTCAATGTCTCCAAGAAGGAACTGTCAAGTTCACCTGTACTACCACTCCACCTAAAACCATCGACGAAATTATACGTGACCTTCAACATCCTATGCTACAACGTCAAATTAAAATGAAACATATCTCACGAGGGTTAGATCTCAACATCAGCAGACGCTACCAGGTGAATACAGCGTCTCCTCTCGTGTGAGGCGACTGACGGAACCAAGACCGCATCAGCATGTGCAGCTAACCAGTCCCATTGCACATTATAGGATTCTTCTCTAAGAGAAGAAAAATCTAAGGGCTTTAACTCGCTGGCAGACTTAGAAGAAAGGAACGAGGGGCATAGATGGAGCCCCTGAGAAATGCGGACGAGATGATTACCAATTTCAGTGGCAACGGCAAGAGGGTGTGCTATATCGACACCAGCAACCTGAAGAACAGGAGCCGGGTTGGGGGAGAATTTACCACTTAATTTCCGCACTTTCTTCCAGACTGCACTCATCGAGGAAGCCGAAGTGACAGTAGAAACGTAATCTCGCCAGCAAGTGCGTTTAGCATCACGTATGACACGGCGAGCAATAGCTCTCTTCTGCTTAAAATCAAGGAGTCTCTCTGTGGTTCTGTTATACCGATACCTGCCCCATGCAGCGCGTTTCAAACGCACTGCCCGAGCACAAGCAGGAGACCACCAAGGCACGCACTTCTGAGGATGCTTGCCCGAGGTTTGGGGAATAGAATGTGAAGCCGCTGTGAATTATTATTATAATCAAATAGAAGCGCTAAACCACAGGGGTTATACAGCGCTGCAGGTTATTGTAGGATGCAGGTAGAGTGGGTTGTAAGAGGGAGATGGATGATTAGTAGGGTATGGAGTGCAGCATGACGGTGGATAGTGCAGGGATAGAGGGTAGCAAGAGATCGAGGTAGAAGGGACTGAGGGAGGTGCTAGAGGTATAATCTTCAGAGTTTGTGTAGTAAGTCAGTTTCTGTCAAAAAGTCAACAAGAGTGTCAGGATTAAAGGAGGGTCCATCTGCAAGAAGGGAAGGTAAAGAAAGGGCCGCAGAGCGAAGACGTAGTTGGAGGTAAATTCTGCGTGCTCGTTGATAGAGTGGGCAGTCCAGCAGAATATGTTGAACAGACACTGGAACCTGACAATGCTCACAGAGAGGGGCAGGGAGCCTCTCCATGAGATACCCGTGAGTAAGACGAGTGTGGCCGATGTGAAGACGGGAGAGTGTAGTCTCCCAACCTCGACATTGGTGACAAGAAGAAGGCCAGAAACCTATAACCGGTTTAATAGAATGAAGTTTGTTATTCAGCAGGTCAGACCAGCGTTGTTGCCAACGGGTGCGAAGGTGGGTAGCAATGACCGCAAAATAGTCCGTGAAAGGAACACCTCTATATGAAACTGGAAGGTCATGTACTGCTGACCGCGCAGCAGTGTCTGCCTGTTCATTGCCCTGTACGTCAACATGACCAGGGACCCAACAAAAGACAATATCTTTATGCTTGCTAAAGATACGGCGTAACCAAAGGTGGATACGAAGAACTAGGGGGTGAGGTGTATCAATTTTACGGATAGCCTGTAAAGCACTAATGGAGTCTGAAACGACCACAAATGGTGATACAGGCATAGATGCAATACGGATAAGTGCCACAAGAATGGCATACAATTCAGCCGTAAATATGCTAGCCGAGGGTAATAGATGCCCTCGTACGACGCTGTCCGGAAACACTGCTGCGAATCCGACGCCGTCAGATGACTTTGAACCATCGGTGTATACTGCGATGGCATGGGAATGAGAACGGAAATAGTCTAGAAAGAAAGAGCGAGAAGCCGCCGTAGGCAGTTGGGCTTTCGCGCAAGGTAGAGGAATAGAACAGACACGGACAGCAGGAACTTCCCAAGGGGGTAGAGGAAAGGGTGAAGCCACATGAACATATAAAGTCGGAAGCTGAAGGGAAGACAAGAGTGAATGCAGACGAAGAGAAAAGGGACGAAGTAAACAGGGGCGACGAACAAATAACGAGCGTCTACTAACATCTGTGACAATCCTATACATGGAAGGATTGCGGAGGTCATGAGAGCGAACATAATAGCGAATGCAATGTGCATCACGACGATCGGACAAGGATGGAATGTTTGCTTCTACAGAGAGGCTCTCAACCGGGGAAGAACGAAAAACACCAAGGCATAAGCGTAATCCCTGGTGATGGATGGGATTAAGGCTGGAAAGAGTGGCAGGAGAGGCTGCCGAATATATCTGGTCACCATAATCGAGTTTTGATAAAATTAGGGCCGAATGTAGGCGAAGGAGAGTTCTACGATCAGCCCCCATGAAAGATGTGCCAGGGTTTTAAGGAGGTTCAGCCGGCTATGACAAGTCGCCTTCAGAGAGGTAATGTGAGGTTTCCAGGACAATCTGCGGTCAAACAGGAGGCCGAGAAACCTGACTGTATCACGTTCTGGGATACGTAAGCCGTATAGGTACAATGGATGATCAGAGACCACTGAACGTCTAGTAAACGTAATTTGATGAGTTTTGCCACTAGAAAATTTAAACCCGTGAGTGGTGGCCCAATCAGAAACCCGGTTGATGGCATGCTGGAGAGAAACTGCAATGAGGTGACAGTCAGCACCTGCACAAGCTATAGCAAAGTCATCCACATAGAGCGATGACCAAATATTGGATGGGAGAACAGATGCCAGATTATTTATAGCAAGCAGAAAAAGTGTTGTGCTCAGAACACATCCCTGGAAGACACCTTCAGCTTGGACAAATTCCGGGGAGAGTTCATTACTAACCCGGACCCGGAAATGTCTGTCAGTTAAGAAGGCCTTAAGAAAGAATGGCAAGTTGCCTCGGAGGCCTAAGGAGTGGGCCTGGGCCAAGATATTATATCTCCAAGTTGTATCATAAGCCTTCTCAAGGTCGAAAAAGATAGCGATAACCGAATGGTTATTCGCAAAGGCATTACGAATATACGTATCCAAGCGCAGCAAGGGGTCAATGGCAGAACGGCCCTTACGGAAGCCATACTGACTAGGGAAGAGACTATTGTGAGTCTCTAAATACCACATCAAACGTCTATTAACTAGACGTTCCATCACCTTGCAAACTGCACTGGTAAGAGCGATGGGACGGTAGTGAGAGGGATCACGTCCCGTAGCACCTGGTTTTCGAAAAGGGAGAACAATAGCAGACTTCCACAGCTGGGGAAGAACTCCTTGCGACCATATGAGATTAAAGAGTCGTAAGAGGACAGTAAGAGCAGACTGATGTAAATGCTGTAGCATACGAATATGTATGCCGTCTGGCCCAGCTGCTGATGATCGGCAAGCAGAGAGTGTTGCCTCCAGTTCTTGAAGGGTAAAAGGCACATTATAGGATTCTTCTCTAAGAGAAGAAAAATCCAAGGGCTTTAACTCGCTGGCAGACTTAGAAGAAAGGAACGAGGGGCATAGATGGAGCCCCTGAGAAATGCGGACGAGATGATTACCAATTTCAGTGGCAATGGCAAGAGGGTGTGCTATATCGACACCAGCAACCTGAAGAACAGGAGCCTTGTCGGGGGAGAATTTACCACTTAATTTCCGCACTTTCTTCCAGACTGCACTCATCGAGAAAGCCGAAGTGACAGTAGAAACGTAATCTCACCAGCAAGTGCGTTTAGCATCACGTATGACACGGCGAGCAGTAGCTCTCTTCTGCTTGAAATCAAGGAGTCTCTCTGTGGTTCTGTTATACCGATACCTGCCCCATGCAGCGCGTTTCAAACGCACTGCCCGAGCACAAGCAGGAGACCACCAAGGCACGCACTTCTGAGGATGCTTGCCCGAGGTTTGGGGAATAGAATGTGAAGCCGCTGTGAAGATGGAGGACGAAAAGAGATGTAAAACCTCATCAATGGAGGACGAGGTAGGAACCTCATGAAAGCCAGTAAGATGTGCGTAAAGGGCCCATTTCGCCTGGTCAAATTGCCGGCGTGGGCAATGAGGAGGTGGAGAAAACAGAGGGGACTTAAGGATGATTGGGAAATGATCGCTGTCATGTAAGTCCGGGAGGACAGACCAGGTGAAGTCAAGGACAGTAGATGAAGAGCAGATGGAAAGATCGATGCAGGAGAAAGAATGAGTTCGGGGATCAAAATGGGTAGGAGTACCCGTATTTAAAACATGGGGGAAGAGAAGCAACAAATGCCTCCAACTGAATGCCACGGGAGTCACAGTGCGACCCTCCCCAGAGAAAATGGTGTGCGTTAAAATCGCCAAGTAATAGAAGGGGTGGCGGTAAGGAAGAAACCAGAAAATCAACATCTGGGATAGACATTGCCCGCGAAGGGGAGAGATATAAAGAACAGAGTGTATACCACTTATTCAAGTGGATACGGGCTGCGGTGTAATGTAAGGAAGAAGGAACATAGAGCTGACGGTATGGAACACCAGTGCGTATAAGAAGAGCACTTTCGTTAAAGATTCCATCGGAAAAAGGATCCGATGAATATAACAAATCATAGCCTGAAAAGGGCCTGATAACAGTGGATTGTAATTTGGGTTCTTGCAAACAGACCCCAATAGGGGAAAACTGGGAGAGCAACACCTGAAGCTCACCCCTGTTACCCCTGAGGCCTCGGATATTCCACTGCAAATAAGCCATGATTTATGGAGAGAAAGATATAAGTGGAAGTGAGAGGAAGCTATGGACTAGGGTTAGAAAAGTCCACGTGTGGAGGCAGCGGAAGACCTGTAATCAGAGAGGGAGGAGGACGTTGTGAAGGAAGGGGGTTGAGACGAAGAAGAGAGATGAGGAACCTCAGGTGGAGTAGTGTCCATCATCGGTCCAGAAATATATTCTGCAATAGCTTCCAGTGTTTCGGAAGTCAAAGATGCAGAATGTGGGACTACATTAGAAATGGAAGAAGAGGGAGCAACTATCGGGGAGTCTATAGACTGTACTAAAGTAGAGGACGAGGAGATAGAAGAGGAAACTGTCGTAGGGGTTTGGGAGGGGACAGGGGATGAAGGTAGTGCATGAGGAGGAGGATGAACCTCCACACACGTTACAGAACTAGTCGAGGCGAAGAACCTGGCAGTAGGGATTTTTTGCCGGGCTTATGAGAAGGGGGGCGCTGAGGTTTAGGTGAAGAACGAGGACGTGTAGACTCAGAATTGTGCGAGTGAGTAGAGGAAGGAGTGTGGACAGTATGGGAAGCCGAGGTAGGGACCTCGGAGCCAAGAACATCAAAAGGATTCGAGACAGGGGTGAGTGAAGATGAGGCGACCACAGAGGAAGCTGTGGAAGTTGGGACCCCAGAAGTGGGGCGACGTTTAGCAATTCGAGAATAGGAAATATGGGGAAGTTTCCCTTGAAGGCGAAGATGAGAGACGGCCATAGCATATGAGAAGCCTTCCGCCTCTTTGAGACAACGGATTTCCCGCTCATTCAGGTAAACCTGACAACGGCGAGAATACGAAGGATGTGTCTCATGACAGTTAAGGCAAGAGGGAGGTAGAGTACAAGAAGAACTGGCATGGTCGTCAGCACCACAGACTGGGCATTCGGCCATGGACCTGCAATATTTTGCTGGATGACCAAAACGCCAGCAGTTTCTACACTGCTGCGGTTTAGGGGTCACCTTTCGAACTTGTAAACGTTGACCTGCAATGTAGACCGAAGTTGGAAGTTCTCGGCAGTCAAACGTTAAACGAGCTATATTGCAAGGATAACGTCTTCGCTTATTGGCAGGGAGGACTAAAGTGTCCACTTTCAGGATAGGGAGTTCTTGGAGCTCAAGCTGCTCGAAAATGTCATGGAAATTCCGTTGGACAATGGTGTGGGGCAAAATGACAGAACCACAACAAGAATTGAGGGAATGGTGCTTGTCAATAGTAACAGGAGCAGTATCTATGGTTGTGAGAAGAGAAAGATCGCGAGCTTGGCCAGCATTCTGGACCGTGATGATGTGAGTGCCGCTCTTGAGAGCGTGAAATGAGATGTCTTTACCAACATGGCGTAGCAGAGCCTTACCAATACTATGGTCTGAAAGATAGGTATTAGGAGAAGAAAAACTTTGTCCATTGAGTAGGTTGAAACAGAGTTTAAGGGGAGTGCGTGACGAGCTTGTCGTTTCTGAGATGAACGAGAAGGAAGTGTCGAATTGTCATGTGTGGGTCTCGGTCGTTTGGGTGTGGGACCGGGGGTGGTCGAGCGATTCGAAAATTGCCGCATCGTCGAGGGAGAAGCCAGAATCAAGGTCAGAGAAGAGCGAAGGTCAGATGTATTGAAAGGGCCAGTCGGGTCCCTGGGACCTGAAGCAGGTGACGAACTGGCACCCGCTTCAGGTACAGGGGTATGAGGGTTGTCCGAAGAGTTATCCATTAACAAGGTAGGGTCAGAACTAGGTGCGGTATCAAGGGGCCCGGGGGTAGAGTCACGGATTAGGGCATCCATGGTTAGGTTACTTCTTTCTTTTTGTTTTTAAGAAAAAAAAATAAAAATAAAATAAAAATAAAAAAAAGAATAAAAAAAGGGGGGAACGTGGAGGAATAGCTCCTAGGAGGAATGAAAGGGGCGTAAATCCCCCTCCGCGCCCAAGAGGACCTCAACACCGCAAGTAGTGCAGATGCTGCATGGAACCCGTGCCATACCCTACCCTTCATGCCAGTAAACCAGCAATCCGGGATAGCAACCTCACATCCACCGAGCCACCTCGGCGGACAAAAGAGAGGGCGGCCGGATATCCGCCACAAAGCATACAACCTTCGGCCACCACCCCAAGGAATCCGAAAGGTGGCCTCCAGAGATACACCCGTCGCCCGAAAGATACCCAAGGCCACCCCCCGGGAGACAGGAGAGGGATTGGGACATCCCCAGGCGATGCAGATTCCACGGCAAACTAGACCACCGCCAAGAACCTCAACGGAATGGGAATGGACCACGGTACCCTTCCCCCTACCTAGGAACTAGAATGCCTGTGGAGAGAAGCTCCCAGGGTAAAAATGGGAAGGAAATAAAGGAGGGATGAGGAGGAGGGGGAGGAGGAAAGGGAAAAGGGAGGATGGGGAAGATGGGAAAAGGGAGGGGGGATTGGGGGGTAATTAGGTTCGGTCTGAGGAAGAAGACCAAAAGGTCCAATTCCTCAGACCGATAGCCTCTTTACTTCGTCAAGGAGCCCCCCCTTAAAGAGGGGCACTCTCATAAAAAAATTATTTAGGTCTTCAACTTTCAGTCTGGTTAGCGGCTCGCTAAAAACTGAGTCATACTGGGTCATATTGCAAGTCCTTGCTGTCATCTGTGTAGGACCCATCTCGTTTTAGTAGGGGCCCAATACTGGATGTTGTTCTCAGCTTTGTTTTGGCATAAGAAAAGAAATACTTTGGGTTTCTTTCAATTTCATTTATGGCTTTTAGTTCTTCCCGTTTCTTGAGTCCTGTAAGATTCCTTT
>WNWK01017936.1:0-41207 GCA_009830355.1 Cherax destructor
GGTGTTGGGAGAGGATTTAAATTAGGGGGAATCAAGTACAAAAGGGGAGTTGAACAGTTACTTTTTGGATGATACTGTGTTTAAAGGAGATTCTAAAGAAAAGTTGAAAGGTTAGTGGCGAGTTTGGGAGGGTTTTAAAGGTAGAAAGTTGAAAGTGAACAAAGATAAGAGTAAGGTGATGATATAAAACGATTTAGATAAAGAAAATTAGTATCACATTGGAGAGGGGGAGTTGGAAAAGTAAATGTTTGATTTTTGGGGAGTTGACTTGTCAGTGGATGGGTTTAGAAGGATGAGGTTAACCATAGAATTGATAAAGGGAAAAAAAAGGGGTGAGTGGTGTTAAGGTATCTGGGGAGAAAAAAACGTTTCTGTGGAGGTAAAGAAGGGAATGTATGAAAGTATAGGGTACCCATTTATATGGGGGGAAGCTTGGGTTGTAAATGCTGCAAGTTAGGGGCTGGAGGCAGGGATGCCCTGTCTAAGGGCAATTTTGGGGTGTAAATATTATGCAGAGAATTCAAGTGGGAAATTGGGAGGAGGTGTGGGTTAAAAAAGTATTAGTCAGAGGGCTAAAGGGAGTTGATGAGGTGGTTTGGTCATTTAAAGAAAATGGATCAAAGAAGAAACTTGGAGAGCGTATAAATCTGTGGGGGAAAGGGAAAGGAGGGTAGGGCGTCCTAAAAGGTTGGAGGAGGGGGCAAAGGGGGTTTTTGTGGGTGGGGGGCTTAGACTTCCCGCGGGGTGTGACGTTTGAAGGAGTGAATGGAGACGAAGGGTTTTTTTGGGACCTGAGAGCTGTTGGAGGTGAGCAGGGATTATTTTAAAGGGGATTCGGGGAAACCGGTTATTATTTGCCAGACGGTTCTAAAATGGGGTGCTCCCCACATTAAAGGGGGGGTCTGGGATAGTGACAGTTTGGAGGGATTTGTAAACTGAGTATCTGAGCCCCTTTCCGACAGTGATTATGTAAGTGAGGAAAAGGCAAAGATATGATTTGTAAATGGCATATGATAGGGTGGGTGAGGGGGAATGTGCAGATGTTGCAAATGTTTGGAAAAGGTAGGTTATTGAAAGCGGGAAAAATTTTTACGGGGTAGTGAGGCACAGGTTAGAGTATGTAGGGAGGGGGTTTTTTCCCAGTAAAAATAGGCCTTAGACAGGGGTGTGTGATATCACCGTGGTTGTTTAATATATTTATAGATGGAGTTGAAAAGAAGTGTGCTTGGGTGTTGGGAGAGGGGGGGAAAAATTTTGGGGGAAACAAGTAAAAATGGGAGTTGCCAATTACTTTTTTGATGATACTGTGTTTTAAATTCAAAGAAAAGTTGCAAAAGGGTTGTGGAGAGTTTGGGAGGGTGTGTGGTGAAAGTTGAAAATGAACAAAGATAAAGTAAGGTGTGGGGTATCAAACGATTTAGATAAAAAAAAATTAGATTCACATTGGAGAGAGGGAGTATGGAAGAAGTGAATGTTTTTGATATTTGGGAGTTTACTTGTCAGTGGATGGGTTTTTTTAAAGGGTGAGGTTAACCATAGAATTGATGAAGGAAAAAAGGTGAGTGGTGCGTTAAGGTATCTGTGGAGACAAAAAATTATCTGTGGAGGGGTAAAAAAGGGGAAAGTATGAAAAATAGTGGTACCAACACCTTTATGGGGGTGAAGCTTGGGGTTTTGCTGCAACGATTAGGAGGCTGGAGGAGGGAGATGTCCTGTCTAAGGGCAATGTGTGGTGTAAATATTATGCAGAGAATTAGGGGGGGAAATTGGGAGGAGGTGTGGATTACAAAAAGTATTAGTCAGAGGGCTAAAGGGATTGTAGGTGGTTTGGTCATTTAAAGAAAATGGATCAAGAAGAATGACTTGGAAGCGATAAACTGTGGGGGGAAGGAAGGAGGGGTAGGGGTCGTCCCGAAAAGGTTGGAGGGGGGGGAAAAGGAGGTTTTGTGGGTGAGGGCAGACTTCCGCAAGCGTGTGTGGCGTGTTAGATGGGAGTGAATGGAACAATGGTTTTGGGCCCTGAGGCTGTTGGAGTGTGAGCAGGGTTTATTTAGTGAAGGGATTGGGGAAACCGGTTATTGTTTACCAGACTTGAGTTCTGAAATAGGTGTACAATGCCCACTTGGGGGGGTCTGGGATAGTGACAGTTTGGGGGGATATTGAAACTGAGTATCTGAGCCCCTTTGCAAAGACAGTGATTATGCCCAGGAGGAAAAGGCATATGATATGATTTGTAAACTTTGATAGGGTGGATAGGGGGAATGTGGCAGATGTTGCAAATGTATGGAATAGGAGGTAGGTTATTGAAAGCGGAAAAAATTTTTTACGAGGATAGTGGGGCCGGTTAGAGTATGGGCGAGAGGGATTTTTTCCCCAGAAAAAGAGTTTTAGACGGGGATGTGTGATATCCCCGTGGTTGTTTAATATTTTATAGGGGGTTGTAAGAAAGTGAATGTTGGGTGTTGGGAGGATTAAATTAGGGGGAATCAAGTAAAAAAGGGGAGTTGACACAGTTATTTTTTCTGATGATACTGTGCTTATGGGAGATTCTAAAAAAAAGTTAAAGGTTAGTGGCAGTTTGGGAGGGGTGTAAAAGGGAGGGTTTTTAAAGTGAACAAAAAAAGGGGTAAGGGTGAGGGGATCAAACGATTTAGATAAAGAAAAATTAGATATCACATTGGAGAGAGGGGATGGAAGAAGTGAATGTTTTCAGATATTTGGGGGTTGATTTTTCAGTGGGTGGGTTTATGAAGGGTGAGGTTAACCATAAAGTGAAGGAAAAAGGTGAGTGGTGTTTAGGTATCTGTGGAGACAAAAACGTTATTTGGAGGGAAAGAAGGGGAAAGTATGAAAATATAGTGGTACCAAATTTATATGGGTGTAAGCTTGGGTTGTAAATGCTGCAACGATTGGACTGGAGGCAGTAGAGAGTCCTGTCTAAGGGCTGTGGGTAAATATTATGCAGAGAATTCAGATTGGAAATTAGAGGGGTGGAGTTATAAAAGTATTAGTCAGAGGGCTGAAGAGGAGTTGATGAGGTGGTTTGGGTTTTGAAAATGGATCAAAAAAGAATGACTTGGAGGCGTATAAAACTGTAGGGGGGAAGGAGGGGGGGGCCCCCCGAAAAGGTTGGAGGGAGGGGGAAAGGAGGTTTTTTGGGCGGGGCAGGGCTTCCCCAAACGTGTGTGGGGGTTGATAGGAGGAATGGAGACGAATGGTTTTTTGGGGTGACGGTTTGGAATGTGAGCAGGGTATTATTTAGTGAAGGGATTCAGGGAAACCGGTTATTGATTTGCCAGACTTGAGTTCTGAAATGGAGTACAATGCCTGCACATTAAAGGAGGGTCTGGGAAAGTGACAGTTTGGGGGGACTATTGTAAACTGTAGTATCTAGCCCCTCCAAAGACAGTGATTATGTACGAGTGGGAAAAGGCATATGATATGATTTGTAAACGGCATATGATAGGGTGGATAGGGGGGAATGTGGGATGTTGCAAATGTAGGGAAAAGGGGTAGGTTATTGAAAGGGGGAAAAAGTTTTTGAGGATAGTGAGGCACAGGTTAGAGTATGTAGGCGAGGGGGAGATTATTTCCCAGAAAAAGTAGGCCTTAGACGGGGTGTGATATCACCGGGGGAATATATTTATAGATGGAGTTGTAAGAGAAGTGAATGCTTGGGTGTTCAAGAGGTGGGGGGTTAAAAGATAAAGAATCTAACACAAAGGGGGAGTTATAAATTTGCTTTTTGCTAGACAGGGCTTTGGGAGATTCTGAAAGGCAGAGGTTGGTGGATGAGTTTGATAGGGTATGAAAAAGGGAAATTAAAGTGAATATGGGAAAAGGTAAGGTGATGAGGATAAAAAAAACAATAGATAATGGAAGATTGGAAAAGATTGGAGGGGGAAAAGTAGGAGGAGGTGAATGTTCAATTTTGGGATGGGTGTGTCAGCAGATGGGTATATGAAGGATGAGGGGAATCATAGAATTAATGGGGGAAAAAAGGGGAGTGGTACTGAGGAGCGTGGAGACAGAGATCTTTATCCATGAAAGCAAAAGGGGAATGTATGAAGTATAATTATACCAACACTCTTGTATTTTGTGAGAAATGGGTTGTGAATGTTGCAACAAGGAGAAGGCTGGAGGCAGTGGAGAGGGGTCTGAGGGGAATGTGTGGGTGAATAAATGCAGAGAATCCCTAGTTTGAGATTAGGAGGAGGTGGGATTCCAAAAATATTATCCAGAGGTGGGGGGGGGTTGTTTAGATGGTTTGGAAAATGGGTTGGGGCAAAATAGAATGACCGGGGTGTATAAATCTGTAGTGGAGGGGAAAGGGGGGGGTAGGGGTCGGCCTAGAAAAAGGTGGAGGGGGGGGGTAAAGGAGGTTTTGTGTGCGAGGGGGTTGGACTTCCAGCAAGCGTGCGTGGCGTGTTAGATAGGACGAATGGGGACAAATGGTTTTTAGGACTTGACGGTGTTGGAGGTAGGCAAGGTAACATTTATGAAGGGTTTCAGGAAAACAGGCCCGGGCTTGATTCCTGGAGAGGGACGGGTCCTTTGAAGGAGGGGTGTTAATGTTGCAGTTTTTGCTGTAGGAAGCACACCTCTGGCAAGACAGTGAGGGGAAAATGATGATGAAAGTTTTTTTTGTCCCACCCTGCCTTGGGAAAAGGGGGCCGATGTGTTAAAAAAAAAATTTTTTTGGGGATTTTTTTTTTTTATTTTGGGGTCTCCTGTGGGGGGGAGCGGCCGACTTGTTAAAAAAAAAAAAAATACAGTGGACCCTCGGTTTTCGTTGAAAATTTTTCCAGAATGCTGTTTGAGTGCTATTCCCAACAATTTTTTCCCCTGAGGACAAATGTAAATTAGTTTCGTTTTTAAAACCCCCAAAATACACTTACATAATTGTTCGAGTTTGGAGGTGAAAAACCCAGGGTCCACTTACATACTTTAATTTTTTTTTTAATAAAAACCCCTCATTAATGGACTAATAGAGGGAGGGGTGTCGACCAATTGTCTGTAACTCCGAATTATGAAACTTTTTTCATGATTGTCTGGTTGTCTTCTGAAGTTGTGGACTTGGTCTTGATGTAGCCCGGCCTCTGTCCAGAATTTTATATTACTCATGAATTTTGTTTTTTTTCCTTTTCATTGTGGAGAAATGAGGTATGAACTGCCATGATCATGGGCCATTTAATCTTCTTTCCATTTATCACATCTGTCAGACACTGCAACATCATGGGATCTTGATACAAGGAATTCTTCAACACTTGTCCAACCTTTTGGGGAAAAACCCACTTTCACAGTGGATAGTTCCACTGTGATCCCCCTCCTCCTTCGACTCCCCTTTAATAATAAAAAATTCTCCGGCCCTACCCCACAAGATTGATGGACTGAACACATCGATTCTAAGCTGAGGGACTGATTACCCAAACTCCTCCTTACATCTTTATGTTTGTATTGACTGATGAACACGTGTGGTGAACGTTTCTTTAATAAAGATTCCCCTGTGTTGCTAAGTGTCCAACTTCAACTTTTCGGTTTTTAAACCATTTACCACATCTGTCGACACGAACATCATGGGATCTTGATACAAGGAATTCTTCAAACTTGTCCAACCTTTTAGAAGACCTACTTACACTAGTGGATAGTTTCACTTTATTCCACCTCCTCCTGCTTCAACTCACCTGTCTGTATAGACCTCCGGCCCTATGCTGTACTTCCACAGAATGATGGACTGAACACACCGATTCTAGGTGGGGGAAATTGCCTCAAACTACCCCTCTCCCACCTTTCTGCTTTGTATTGAACTGATGAACCCCTGTGTGGTAAAAGTTTCTTCAATAAAGATTCCCATATGTTGCATAAGTGTCTCATCTTCAACTTGTCGGTTTTACCCTTTTATTGCATTAAAAAAGTCACATAAAATGCTTTAAATTCAGGGAATATTAGAGACTGAATGAAGGGTGTATGTGGGTGGATACACAAACTGGAACTGGTGGCCCATGGCTCAGAGAACAATGAAAACAGGCAGGTCCTGGACATTCCCTTTTGGCCTGTACTGGGCAAGCACCAGAGTTGCATATTTACCCAATACTTCAGAAGACAACCAAACACTATCAGTGTGGACAAAATGGGGTTTATGAATTTTTTTCCCGTAGGGGATTGTCCAGCCAGTTATTTTGTCTGAAATTGCCAAAATCTGCTACTGCGAATTTTATTGTATTACTATCAGGTTTTCATGCTTTTCTCAGTAATTTGAGTCAAAATTTAATAAACAAATTATTTTTCCCCTTACAGATTAAAAATAACATCAGCTAATCCCCCAAAATCCGACCATCCCCCGGGTATGGGGGGCCCAGCACCTGTGCCTGCAAGACGGAGAACTCACAGCACCTGGCTAGAAACAGATTTGGATGCAATGGTTACTGGGGATGGGGGGTGGACCCCCCTGAAGATGGCAGAAGGGGCAATTCCCCCAGTCTATGTTAATGCTACTGGATATGTAGGAGAGGTTTTTTTTTACAAATAATACATTTAACTAATATCCCCAGGTTTGTTTGGGGAAATAAACTAAAAATTTAAGTACAGGCGGGCCCCGTTTTCAAAATTTTCCCTTTACAGCTTTTTTACTAATGCAGCAGTTTTCAGTTATACCTATTCTTCATTTATTCAAATTTCCCTACAAAAAAAATATTCCCACTCACCATAAGCTAAGGATGAAAATTTTTTAAAGGGAAAGTAATGTTAAATTTATACCCATTTTGTAGCTCTATTGCTCATTAATATATGAAATTTTGAAACATGTTATCAGGTTTTTATATTCATTAGAAAGTGGAAAAAGGCTGTTTTCACTTTACAGCTGTTGCTTTACAGCAGTACCCCGGAAACCTAACCTGTTAAAGGGGGGTCCCCCCTGTACTGTGATTCCCTTTTTAAAATCTTAAAATTATAGCCTTTTTTTTATCAAAGTGGAGAAAATTTTTTTCCTTTCTTAATTGATCCATATATCTATTCCTGCCCCTTTCCCAAAAGGGTTAAATTTTTTTACCCGGGGTTATATTCTTTTTACATCTGGGAGAAAGGGGCAAAGTTAACCCCCTTCCCCTGTTATAAAAGTTTTAGAATGGTTTTTGTTTTTTTTTTGGGCCACTTTGCTTGTTGGGATTTTTCCCGATTTGTTGAAAGAAGATTCTTCTCAAAAATATTGATTATCCAACTCTGAGGGGGAAAAGTGTGTTTTGGGTTTTAAAAAAAATGCTGAATAATTTTTTTTTTTTTAAGTTTCCCTTTTTCAAATTTTAGAAAATTATTTTCATAAAGATTTTTTATAGAAAGAAAGCAGATTTGGGTAGGGAAAACAGTCATTGACTGACACAGTAAATTGCTAATGGTGACACTATTCAAATCACTTGTGTTTATTTGAATATTATTCTTTGTTGATGGTATTTTTCCCAAGACGGGGAGAGATGTTGGGCTGGAAGACACCCCAACACCCAGACAATACAGCATTTAAACTTTGGAAATGACTCTTTGGAAAAAGGATTTGAACCTGATAATATATACAGGGAAAAATTTTTGGGGGGTCAAGTCATGCTACCACAACACTGTACTGGAAGCAGACACTGTACTTGCCATCTTCAGGACTTAAGTCTGGCCTGCCGGTTTCCCTGAACCCTTTCATAAATGTTACCTTGCTCACCTCCAACACCCACGTCAAGTCCTAAAAACCATTTGTCTCCATTCACTCCAATCAAATACGCCACACATGTTGCTTTGGAAGTCCAAGCCCCGCACCAAAACCTCCTTTCCCCCTCCTCCAACATTTCCTAGGCCGACCCCCCCCTTTCCTTCCCCCACAGTTTTTCCCTAATCATTCTTTTCTTTTCCACTCTCTCTACATGTCCAAACCACCTCAACAACCCCCCCCCTCAGCCCTCTGGATAATTTTTTTGGTAATCCCGCACCTCCTAATTTCCAAACTACGAATTCTCTGCATTATACGTTTCCACCAAAATCGCCCCTCGGACATTCATCTCCACGCCCCCAGCCTTCTTCTTGTTGCAACATTCACAACCCATGCTTCACACCCATATAAGAGTGTTGGTATAATTTTACTCTCATACATACCCCTTTGCTTCCACGAACAGAGTTCTTTGTCCCCCGACCCTTTAAATTGCACCACTCACCCTTTTTCCCCTCATCAATTCTGGGATTCACCTCATCCTTCATAGATCCATTTGCTGACACGTCCCCCCGCCTAAATATCTGAATACATTCACCTCCTCCATACTCCCCCCATCCAATCTGATATCCAAACCATACCTATTTTTTTTGTTATCCTCATCACCTTACTTTTTTTTTTTTTATTAACACATCGGGATTCCCACCAAGGCAGGGGGGCCCGAAAAAAAAAAAAACTTTCATCATAAATTCACTCCATCACTGTCTTCCAGGGGGGTGTTTTTAACTACGGGTTAAAAAACTGCAACTTTAAACCCTTCCTCCTTCAGAGTCCCCGGCACTGTACTTCCCATCTCCAGAACTCAAGTCCGGCCTGCCGGTTTCCTGAACCCCTTCAAAAATGTTATTTTGCTCACACTCCAACAAAAACCCCAAGTTTTAAAAAACCATGTGCCTCCATTCACTCCTATCAAATATCACCACACATGCTTGCTGGAAGTCCAAGCCCTCGCACAAAAAAACCCTTTCCCCCCTCCCCCCAAACCTTTCCTAGGCCGCCCCCTACCCCGCCTTCCCCCCCTACAGATTTATACACTCTAAAAGTCACTCTGTCTCGTTCCATTCTCTTTTCCCTTCCCAACCCCCCAAAAACCCCCTCCTCAGCTCTTTTGGACAATCGTTTTGGAAATTTTCCGCACCCCCTCCTAATTTCCAAACTCCGAATTCTCTGCATTATATTCACACCGCACATGCCCCTCAGACACGACAACTCCCCCGCCCCAGCCTTCTCCTCGTTGCAACATTCATCACCTATGCTTCACCCCCATATAAGAGCGTTGGTATAACTATCCTCATACTTTTCCCCCTCTTTACTTCCATGGACAAAGTTTTTTGTCCCCACAGACCCCAAGTGCTCCACTCCCCCTTTTTCCCCTCATAAATTCTATGATTACCTCATCCTTCATAGACCCATCTGCTGACATTCCACTCCCAAATATCTAAAATACATTCACCCCCCTCCATCTCTCCCCCCAATCTAATCCAATCTTTGTCACCTATTCTTTTTTTTTTCCATCACCTTGCTTTTTCCCTATTTCCTTTCAATTTTCTTCTTTACACCCCTACCAAATTCATCCACCAACCTCTCCTTCTCTTCAGAATCTCCCAAAAGCACATGTCATCAAAAACCCTGTGACAACTCCCACTTTGTATTTGCTTCTTTATTTTTTTAGTCCCACACCTTTTGCCAAGACCCTGATTCACTTCTTTTACAACCCCTTTATAAATTTTTGAACAAAGGTGACATCAAAACCCCTTGTCTAAGGCCCACTTTTATTTGGGAAATAGCCCCCTTCCCCCCCTACACCTCTAACCTGAGCCTCACTATCCTCATAAAAACTCTTCACTGCTTTCAGTAACCTTCCTCCTATTCCATACCCTGCAACATCTGCCACATTGCCCCCTATCTCCCCTATCATACGCCTTTTTCCATAAATGCCCCCCAAAAACATCACCTTACTTTTTCCTATATTTTTTTAAATTTTCTTTTTTTATTTTCCCTCCAAACTCACCCAAACCTCTGAAACTTCTTTTGAATCCCCCAAAAAGCAGTTTTTATCAGAAAAGAGCAATTTGTGACAACTCCCTTTTGTGAATTCTTTATTTTTTAACCCCCCACCTCTTGCCCAAATTCCCAGTTTTCTTTTTTAAACCCCATTTATAAAATTTTGGGAACAACCATGGTGACATCACACATCCCTGGGGAAATTTGTTTTTGCTGGGAAATAATCCCCTTTCTCTCCTAAAATACTCCCCTGAGCCTCACAAATTCGAAAAACCCCTTTTCACTCTTTCAAAACCCCTACCCCCTATTCCATACCCCCAAAACATCTGCCACATTCCCTTTATCCACCCTGTTATATCCCTTTTTCCCAAAAATCCATAAATGCCAAAAAAACCTCCTTCCCTTATTTAAATACTGTTCACCTATTTTTTCCCTGAAAATTTTTTGGTTTCTACCACCTCCTCCCTTTTCCCCAAAAGCCCCCTTTGTTCATCTGCTACCCTACTCTCCATCTTCACTTAATTCTTTCAATAAAAACTCTTATACATTTTTACATTTTCCCAAAGGATACCAAAAATTTTTTTTTTTTTCCAAAAAGTCAGCTGTCTCCCAAAAGGCAGGGTGTCCCAAAAAAAAAGAAAACCCCCAAAAAAAGAAAATACTTTCATCATCTTTCCCAACATTTTATCTCACTCATACATAATCAGTTTTTCCCCAAGGCGCCCCAGATACAACAGTTTAGAATAGTCCCTCCAAACTGTCAACTTCCCAGACCCCCCCCTTCAAAATGGGCATTGTACTTCCCATTTCCGGGACTCTAGCCCGGCTAAATCTTTTTTTTAAGGGACTTTTTCCCCCTAAAATTTTGAAATTTTTTGTCCCCTTTGCCTTTATAAAAAAAGGGAACTATGCATGCTCTCTGCCAATCCCTAGGTACCTTCCCTTTTCCCATACATTTATTAAATAATAGCACCAACCACTTCAAAACTATATCCCCCCCCTTTTTTAACTTTTCTATCTTTATCCCAGTTTATTATTATTTTATTTTACGGGTTGACCCCCAGTACCCCCAGAAAGTCCTGACTTCAACGACTCTGAATACCCCTCCACCCCCCCGCCTCCCCCCGGGAACTTTATGGTTTCTTATAATAAACCATCTTGAGGGTCAGACAGGATTGACAGATCCTTATCAAACAGATCTTGGATATTTTTCCCCCCCCAGTCATCCTTTGGAAAACCCCGAAACGAAGACAGGAACTTAATGCAGGGCAATATTTCCTTTTTTTTATGACAAATCCTTAAAAGGAAAATTTTCAAAAAATTAAAGCATCCTAGGGTAAAGAATAGATTGCTTATTTTTGTGATTTAATGATTTAGTCCTTTCAATTTAGCTGAGAAGATACAAATATATTTTATTAATTTCACCCTTTTTAATTTAATTTGGAGATAAAAATTTGGAAGCCATGTTTGGGGTTTAACCGTGATGCTGGGTTTAACAAGCCTGAGGGAAAGGGGAACAACAGTCTGCAGGTCATCTTGATAAATGATGCTGATGACAGAATGAAGAGATATTATGGTAGGTTACATCACAAAAACATATACATATACTATACAAACACACATGACATTGGTTACCCAGTGGGCTCAAGGAGTTTTCATCATAATTTATGGATTAAAGTTCATTTAAATCCCTTTCCAGATTGAAATTTTTGAACTCTTGGGTTTTTTGATTTTTGCTGTCAGGGGTAATGTAAAAAATGAAAATTCGATTTTAAAAAAGGTGACTGAAAGACTTGTCATTGAAAAAAGCACTGTGAAAATAATAGAATATGTGTTTAAAAAAATATGTGGCTAAAAAAACTAAGAGAGAAAAAAAGCTGCTGACCAGCAGTAGGTTTTTTTTTTGATCAGTAAATACCTCTAGCTATTGTGCACAAATTATTAAAGAAAAAAACATTGATGGGCTTTTGGATCTTTTAAATTTAAAGAAAGTTTTAATAAGTAAAAAATGCAGCTTTTTACAGTGATTTAAAATAAAAGAGGTAAATATTAGATTGGTAATTTTTTTCCCTTTTTTTATATATACAGTGGCCCCCAAGCCATGATGTTTAAACTGGAAAAATTTTGAAAGGTGTTTTTTTGTAAGTGTATTTTGGGGGTCTAAAAGGACTAGTCTAATTTACTTATTCCTTATAGGAAAAAATTCGTTTGGTAACGGCACTTGAACAAAATTTTGGGAACAAATAAATCACGAACACCGGGGTCCACTGTATTCTTTTTTTTTTTTTTTTATTGACACATCACCCCTTTTCCCCAGAAAGGAAAAGGGTGCCCCGGAAAAAAAAAATTTTCCCATCATCATTCACTCCATCACCTTCCAGGGGATCTTTTTTACATTTCTGAAACATTAACACCCTCCTTCAGAGTCCCCCGGACCGTCCCATCCCCAAACCAAAGTCCAGCCTGTGCGGGTTTTCCCCTGAATCCTTCAAAAATGTTCCCACACCCCAACAGCATGTTAAGTCCAAAAAAACTTTTGTCTCCTTTTCCCTTTATCAAAACCGTCACGCATGTTTTGCTGGAAGTCCAACCCCCCCGCACAAAAAACCCCCTTTTACCCCCCCCCCCCCAACCTTTCCTAGGCCGCCCCCCACCCCGCCTTCCCCCCCTACAGTTTTATACACTCAAGGGGTTCTATTTTGTTCCATCCTCCCCTACATTTTAAACCATCTTTATTTTTTTTTCAAGGTTGGCTGTTTAACCGGGGCAGGGAAACCCCAAAAAAAAGAAAATCCCCAAAAGAAAATACTTTCAATCATCATTCAACATTTTCCCCCCTTTCATAATCACGGGGTCTTTGCAAAAACCCGGGTTAAACAGTTTAGAATAGTCCCCTCCAAACTGAAAGAAAAATTTGAAAATACATATGTACGTACAGTGGTCGTCCCCGGTTTTCGTCGATAATTCATTCCAGAATATTTTCCAACCCGTTCCAAAATTTGTTCCCATAAGGAAAAATGTAAATTGATTATTTCGTTTCAGCCCCCCAAAAAATGCACAAAAAGCACTTACAATTTTTTCCCCCTTACATAATTTTCGAGTTGGGGCTGTTAAAAAACCGAGGTACCCGGGACAGTGGACCCCAGAGTAACGAACCCCAAATGTAAAATTTTGTAAGTATAATACTGTATTGTAAGTGCTTGGGGAAAGGTATTTGGGGCCCAAAATAGACAACCCTCCCAAACATTTTTCTAAAGGGAGAAAATTGGGTTTTTCTTTGCAGGCTTCTGGAAAAAAGTTTTAATTTGGGGGGTCCACTGTATTTGCAAAGGATGAAACGGTGAAAGAATGGCAAATGAAAAGGGGAATTTTATGGAAATATGGAATGCAGTATTTATTTACATTGACCGGGGTTTTACTCCATATTAATCTTTAACACTCCTGAAGTACAGTGGCCCCCAAGTTTTGGCCAAAATTGGGGTTTAGGGTTAAGAAATTCCAGGCCCAAATTTGTTCCCAAAATTTAATGAAAGGTGGGTTAGTCCATTTCACCCCCCCAAAATAAAATTTTAAAAAGCACTTAAAAATAATACCAATAATTTTGGGAGTTTGAGGTGATCGAAATTTGGGGGGGTCCACGGGTTATTAGCTTATTTATTATTCCCCCAAAATGAGCCCCCTTAAAAATTTCTTCACTGATATTACTTTATTTTCCCACTTACCTAAAAGCTTCTATTTTAATACAGTGGTCCCTGGGTTTTTCGGGGCATCCCCAAAAACCAAACATTTATGTAAGTGTATTTTGTAAGTGCTGTTGCAAGTGTTTTTTTGGGGGTCTGAAATGACTAACCTATGTGACATTATTTCTTAAGGAAGTAAATTTCGTTCGGTAATGGCACTTGAGCAGCATTTTTGGAACAAATTTTTTCGGGGGCCGGGGTCCACTGTTTGGGATTCAAGTCATTTTATCCACTTATTAGATATAATTTTTTTGTTACATTGATTAATTCTTTTAAAGATTTTATTATGTTTTTGGTTTTTTAAATTTAAGAAAGGGGTGAAAATTTTATTTGTCTTGTAACTATTATTAATTACCAACATAAAATGGATACCAGGCTAAATTTTTTTGCAGGTATTTTTCCCCAAAAGGGCCCTTTAGAAATCAAGCTGAAAGAAAGTAAAAGAGAATCCACTAAACAAAAAGAAAGATCGGGTACAGGGGGGAAGCGGCAATTGGGCTCAAGCTTAACACATTTATTGGAAGATGATGTTGAAAGTGATGGAAATTCAGATGCTGAAAATGAACCTAAAAATTCCTTCATTTGCATCAAGGTATTTTATTATAATATTTTTTTTCATGAAAAGTGCTAATACCCAGTATCTGTAAACATTTCTCTTATTAATGTTTTCTCTTTTTTAATTTCCATATTTTAAGGTCTGCCTCTTTTACCCCCGTAACTAGGGGCGCAATGGTCCAGGAGAGAGAGGGGAGAGATGGCACCCATGATGAGAACAGTGGGGAAATCCCAAACAATGTCACTGCCAAGAAACAACTCTAAAGAAGTCAGCAGGTTGGAAATCAAAGGGGTGGGGCATTTGGGGGAAATTTTTTATGCATATATGCAGTTTGAGACCCTCATCTCACATTTTTATTTTGCATATTCCTTTTTTTAAATTTTTGAAAAAAAAAACATGCATGTATGTTTTTATTCAAGATTTTTTTGGTACTGTACTTCCTTGTTGTATTACTCTTCATAGTCCCTTTGATTATTTACAAACAGAACTTCATTCAGTACTGTATTTTTTTTATTTTAAAATTTTTTTTTTGTGCTATCCCCCCTGGTAATTTCTCATTTCCTTAAATCCTTGGTATAAAGGGGATTTTGTAGACTTGATTTTGGAATGCATGGCTTTTCTTTTTATTCTGCCCCCTGTAGACTGAAAAAACCCCAAAGACCGGCCATTGAGTGCACATGAACAGCTTTTTGGTTTTGCTCAAAACTGCCCAAAACCCCCCAGTACCCCCTTTCCAAGTCGGACCCTCCCCCCCTGTGTTCAAAAGTGCTGCAGCAAAAGAAATTATAAAGGAAATGGTTTGAGGCAAAAAAGCATCGGCGTGCAGTGCCTAAAGAAAGAAACGGCTTTTTTACCATCCCCAAACGGCCAATAACATTGGAAACAAGAGATGCTGGTGCAGAGGGGGAAAATTTTATCATTGATTTTAGAATAGTGTACCTAGGTGTGATAAAATTTGGGAGCTGAACGTTTGTAATTTTTTAAAATTCTCTCACATCTTAGTCATTTATTAATTACAGTATAGTAAAATAAAAATAAATACTGTCAAAACCTTTTTTTGCATGTTAGATTTTTTAATTTTAGCACAGTGCTTTTTGGTGAGTAGCTTCAATTATTTGTAAATTTTTTTTGCAGTACTTTTTTTTTTTGGTGCATGCCCCTGAACTGAAAGCTAACTATGTGATTTTGCTAAAAAAGGGGCATAATGGATTTTCCATGCTCAAATATCTTTTTTTTTTTTTTAAATTCTTATGAATGTCAGTATTACCCAAAATTGGGGGCAAATGGTGGCTAAAGCTCTTGCTTAAATGGCGAGGGTCGGGGTTCCGATTCCCAGCCTGGGTGGCTTGGGCATTTTTCTTTCACCTGTTGTCTATGTTCACCCATCAGAAAAATGGGTACCTGGGGGGATTTTAACTGGTGTGGGTCGCATTCTGGGACACTGGCCCCTTTTTCCCGAAATGCCCTTTAGCATAACAAGGGGCTTTCTTTATACTAGTAGTATGTCATTGATGTCAGCTAATTTTTTACCATGTACATTTTACTTGTAGTAAATAAAGATATTATATTATATTATTATTATTATAGAAAATTTTAAAAAGATATGGTTTCTGAAACAAAAAATGACTTTTAAATTTTAAATAAAAAAAAATTTTACAAAAAATTTTGTGGATTCACTTACCCCTTTAATTCATGAGGGTTATAATTTCCCACTTTTATTTGAGTATTTTTACTAATTGAAGTTTCAAACCTGTATATCTTTTTTTTTTTTTTTTTTTTTTTTTTTTTTTTTTTAAAAGCACATGTGGCCCCAGTTGCTTGTGCACTCAGCTCCAAAACTGAGATCCGTGGGTTGATCCCTGGTATGGGGGGAAACATTAGGATGTGTTTCCTTAAGACACCTAAAATTTTATGTTCACCTATCAGTAAAAAATGTATCTGGGCGTTAGTGGATGTGGGTAGCATCCTGAGGAATAATTACCCCTTTTAAAATGTTCTTCATAAAAGGGGCTTTCTATATACAGTGGTACCTCAGTTAACAAAATTTTTTATTCAGAATGCTGTTCAAGTGCCATTGCCAAAAAATTTATTAAAAAGGAATAATGTAAAATAGACTAGTCCTTTTTGGGCCCCCAAAAAAACACTTGCAAAAGCATTTTAAAAAAAAACTTACATAAAAAGGGGGAGTTTGGGGACCATGAACGGTACCACTGTAGTAGTATATCATTGATGTCAGCTAGGCCTGTATACCTTGTACATGTACTTGTGGAAATAAAGAAATTTTATTATTATTATTTTTTTAAAAGTGGAACCCCGGTTTTGTTATCCGGTTTCCGTCAATTCAGTTTTCACCACTTTTTTCGGGGAAATTTTCCGGTTTTGCATATGCTGGGAAAACCCTCCCTACCAGATGCTGCCAATTTACCACTTGACATGGCCGCTCATTGTTCGTGACTCAGTCTGCCTTTGTTACCCCATTCAGTAAAACATTACCCCCCGGCCATTTCAAACCAAAAAAATCTACACCAAAGCAATGTTTCAAAGGGGCTTTAAAATGACCTCGGGCACTGAATTGACCCCAAGAGAGTTTGGAGGAATCACTTAATATCCTCAATTGGGATAAGCCTAATAGAAAGACTTGGCAGGGAAATGATTCCCGGACGATTAACTCTTCTTGGAGAAAATTTGGCCAGAATGTGTCCTCCCGAAGGATTTTGGGGGTTTTGGGGGGGGACCCTGATGACCCCCCGCCTATTGTGGAATCTATTTTTGTCTCTAAAAATCCATGGGGGTTTGGGGTGGGCCAGGATGTGGAAGAGTTGGTGGACAACCACAGGGAAGAGCTAACCACTGAAGAGCTGCAAGACCTTCCCTCGGGAAAAGCAACAGGAAATTAAGCTGGGGAAAACGCCTTTAGAGGGGGGAGGAAAGGAAGTGTGCTTTTTGAGGGAATTAAGGATATTTGTGCAAAGGGGAGGTGCAAAGTTTTGTGGAGAAATATCACTCTAACAAAGCTGTTGCAAGCCGGGCAACAACATGTTCAATGACAATGCCGTGTCCCATTTCAGGCAAAACTTAAAGGAGAGAAACAGGCCTCTCTGGACAGATTTTTTGCGACAGGGGTTCAGTAAAATCCAAGCTGGTCCCAGTGCCAGTAAAAAACAAAAAAAGGGGGTAACCCCCCGATAGGGCTTTTTATACCTGAAGTCCTTATGGAGGGGTTTCCCCTTTCCCAAAAAAACCTCCCCCCCCCTCCTCGTATTCCATATGCCAACAAAGTCTTCAAAAAGGTAAAAATGATGTTAAAAGTTCATTTATCCATTTCATTAGTGCTTTATATTTATTTCTCATTTTTTCTTTTATGTAAAACTATAGTTATTCTCTATAAAATTTTTTTTTTTAATATTTTTGGGGGTCTGGGCGGGTTAAATTATTTCACTACAGTGGACCCGAGAAATAACGCCTCAACTCAACCCATTATGTAAGTTTATTATTGTAAATGCTTTTTTTAAGTGTTTTTTTTTGGGGGCTGAAATGGACTAATCTAATTTTTCATTATTCCCAAGGGAATAAATTGGTTTGGGAACAGCACTTTAACAGCATTCTGGAAGAAAAATGTTCCCATTTCTGGGGGTCCACTGTATTTCTTTATGGGGAAAAAAATTTTAGTTTTCGTACAAAAGGTTTTTAGCTGACCTGGAACGGATTAAAAATGAAAACCTGGGTTCCACTGTGTAATTATTATTATTAATTATTATGATGTAAGGGTTTTATTTATTTTTCTCACTTTTTGGACAACATATTAGTGGAAAAATTTTTTTTTTTAAAAAACCGGGCCCTATCCCCCGAGGGGAAGGGATTTAAAAAAAAAAATGAAATTTTCTCTTTTTTAAAAATTTAGTAAGTAATGTATTCAGGAGAAAGGGGTTGGCCCCCCCTTCCCGCATTTTAGGGTTTCCTCATATGTCATGCATGGCTTACAGAGGAAGAATTCTTTCCACTTTTGGAGGTACTACCGTCCTGCCAAGTGAGTGTAAAATGGAAATTTGTAATTGTTTTACATGATGGTAGGGAGGATTGCTGGTGTTTTTTTTTTTTTTTTTTTTTTTTTTCTGTCTCATAAACATTCCAAAATTTCGGGTACATCCTGCTACTTCTACTTACACTTAGGTCACACTACACATACATGTACACGCATATAAAATAAAACTCCTCTGGGTTTTCTTCTATTTTCTTACTAGTTCTTGTTTTTTTCCTCTTATCTCCCTTTGGAAGTGGAACAGGGTTCTTCCCCCTAAGGGCCCTGCGTGTTGAAAGGGGACTTAAAATTTGGGGGCAAGGGGGTAGTAACCCTTCTCCTGTGTATATTACCCCAAATTTTTTAAAGGGGAAAATTTTTGTTTTTTCCCTTTTGGGACCCCCCTTGGTTGGATACGGGCCCTTTTTTAAAATTCAGAGGCATCCCGGAATTTAAACCCCTTCTGTTCTTCACATAACTCGATTTTATAGGATGTACTTATTTTTAGGGCTGTAACCTATACATTATGTGAGGGTTTACTGTATATCTGTTCGTGCCTGTTTCTCTACTATTTGCTAAAAATAATTGAAAATGGGGGGCTATATGCCGTAGCATGTGTTCATTATTATATTTATGGGGGAAAGACTAAGAAATCGTAAGAAAAACGATGGGGGGTTCTATAGTGCCTTTAATGGGGGGCAATCAGTTTTATTCGAAAGGGGCCAGTTCCTTTTATCAAGAGACCGTTGCTGGCATCAAAAGGGAAACTAACTTGAAATTAGCAAGTGTTTAACCCTTTGGGGGGTGACAGGCCTTCTCAGGAAAAATGTTCCCGGGGTCGAAAATTTTTTGGAAAAAAAACAACTAATTTTCTTATGAAATGATAGAGAAAACTTTTTCCCAAAATTAAAGCCAAAAAAATTATGGGGAAAATTTTATCGAAAACTAACGGAGTTTTGCTTTGCGGGGGGGGAGCCATGACACTTACGCATCGGCGATTTTGCCCAATTTGAGCCCTATTTTCGACAAATTCCTAAAGTTTCCCGTCTCCCAAAATTATAGCTATTTCGCTAGAACTCCATTTCTTCTATCGATTGGTACAAAAACCGCCTTTTACCAATTTCATCTACCCAAAATAGTGGTCAGAAAAATGGGAAATTTTTCCCAAATTTTACCCCAAATTTCAAACATGCCCAAATTTTAAAATAAAAATTCCCGAGTAAACAAGGCAGACATTCCTGGCACTAAAAAAAACATGTTTTTTGTTCATTAGTCACGTTCCAGGCCCCTGTTCCATTCTTTTTCTTTTTTATTTTAATTTTTTTTCTACAAAAAAAAGAAGATTTCTTTATGTATACCTTTTCATCTTTTAAAAAAGGTATAAATAATATCAGAGCACTTGTGCATGAATATAAGACTCACCATTTGGGTGTGTATTGGAGGCATGGGGGTGTATTTGTTTACTCTTTAACATCGTCAAAAAACGAACATTTTTGCTACTTTGAGCTCAATTTCAAAAGGGACTTGTCATTGTCATACCAATCAAAATTTATCTCTATTTCTGTAATATATCTTCCATTTTATCAAATGAGACCAAGAAAAAGAGAATACCTCAATAAATACCACACGAAAATCGACTGCAAAGTCGCTGTTTTAATTAAAAAAACGGTCAGTTTTATTTTCATTATGCAGTGATACTGCAGGATTTTTTTATACTGCGCACACTGACCACACAGACCCATTCTTTCTATGTATGCCTACCAGACGTTTTCTGCTTAAATTGAGGCCGCTAGAATTTGGGCGTACTAGACGGCACCAACCCCTGCTCGTAAACGTACTAGTAGCACCGACCCCGAAAGGGTTAACGACAGAATGAAAATGGAGAAACTGGATTTTTTTTTTTTTTTTCAAAATATAAGAAAAGCATTTTGTAACATTTATCCTTAACCCCTGATAGCTATCTGAAGGAATAATGTTATAGCATCAGAAAGCATCTGGTAGCTACATGGGTTCAGTTGCCTATAAGGTCTCATGGAGTGGTCACGCGTCTTAATAAGATATATCTGAACTTCTGGTAAATGCATTGTTCTTGTCTTGAGAAATGTCGTTTTTTTTCAGATTTTCCATTATGAGCTGCTCAAACATCATTTTTTGAGTCCTTATAAGAATGAAAGGGGAGAGAAGGTGAGAGTATGTGGGTGTTACCAATTACCAAAAACACTTGTTGAAAGACACCTGGCCTGTTTTTGTGTTGTTGGGGATGTTTATCAGATTTCATCCATAGAAAGTAACAGCATCTCCAGTTCCTTTGAACAACACTCGTTAAGTTCCCCCACCCCATTTTGAACAGAACTAGTCATTTATTTCATTCTTTTTTTTTTCTTTAACATTTAAACCCCTCTCATAATGTGTGGGGATACTCTTCTGAAAATCAGCACCCTATGAAAATTAGCTCTATATAAAGTGAAGAACATAGTGGTAAAAATATGGTTATGGTCCAGATGCTTCCAAATTTCCAAATATAGTGGAACCTTGGTTTTTGTGATTAATCCGTTTGAAAAAGTCTGCGAAAACCAATCGACAAAACTGAAGCAATATTTCCCATAATAAATAATGTAACCAATTAATCTGTTCCAGATGCCCAAAAATATTAACAAAAAATACATTTTTATAGAGAATAACTATAGTTTTTCATCAGAAAACATTGAGAAATATATATAAATGACTAATGAAATGGATAAATTAACATTTAACATCACTTTTACCTTTATTGAAGACTCTTGTTGGCATATGGAAGACGGCGAGGAGGGGAGAGGAAGGAGGAGAGGTTATTGTTTAGAAGGGGAATCCCGTCCATAAGGAATTCAGGACAAGGCCCTATCCGGGGTTACTTCCCTTTTTTGTCTTTTATTGGCACTAGGACCAGCTTGAGAGTCACTGGGCCCCTGTCACAAAAAAAAATCTGTCCAGAGAGGTCTGTTTCTGGCATCTCTTTAAGATTTGCCTAAAATGGGACGAGGCATTGTCATTGAACATGTTGCAACACGGCTTACAACAGCTTTTAGGGTGATATTTCTCCAAAAACCCTTGCAACTCATTCCACTTTGCACCGTGTCCTTAATCACTGAAGAAGGACATTCTCCCCCTCTCTTCCTCCTCCTCTGAAGCAATTTCCTATACATCCTGGCGAAATCGGCCATGCGTAGGCCACTTTCGACTTTCCACAAGTTCTTTTTTGAATTCTATCGTGTTTTCCCCCTTCTTTATCAAAGGGCTGGCACTGGAACTTTCCTTTGGCCCCATGGTGGCTTATTTTTGCAGTCGCACTCAATAAACAAGCACAAAAAACAATGGATTACAGTTTTCCTCATTAACGACATACTCGTTTACTGACGACTTGGAGTTCGACGGGCTCTCCACGAGTTAAAAAAAAAAAAAAAAATTGTATGCCATAGAGAACTTGGGTCACGATCTCAATCTCTTTCTTACAGCCACTGGACACTAGCTTTAAAGTCTCCAATATTACATATTTGTACAAATTTTAACTTGATTGTGTACCCCATAGTACAAGATAGAAGTGCAGCAGCACTTGTATAAGTTTTAGAGTGACATTTAAAACTCCAGAGCGATTGTTTTATTACAATAAATAAATCTTTATCTTTATTATTATTATTATCATCATCATCAACATACCTTGTTCACTGAATTTAATCATTTCTTAATTAAGCTTAAAAGACAGAATATAAACACACAGACGCAACACACCAGCTGATCCCTTTACTGTGAACTTTTTTGTACTTCTTCCATTTTCCCCTTGTTGTTTTTCCTCTTCCAAGTGCTGCTGCACTTATAACTATCTTGTACTATGGGGTGCACAATAGACATGCAGCAACACTTGGAAGAGGAAAACACAAGAGAAAATGGATCAGAACAAACCAGCTGATCAGGTCAGCTGGTGTGTTCGTTGTGTGTTTACATTCTGTCTTTCCCTGGCAGCTTAAGAACGAAATTATTATACTCGGTGAACAAGGTATATCGATGGTGATAATAATAATAATAATAATAATAAAATACAAAATACAGTGTACCCCGACTTACATATTAATCCGTCAGAGAGGGCATATTTTAAGGCGAAACAATCGTTAAACGAATCAATTTTCCCCATAAGAAATAATGGAAATAAATTTAATCCGTCCAAGACTTCCAAAAGTAGTTAAATAAAATATTTTTAGAACTTTTGGACATTAAATAATAAATAATTGAATAAAAAAATACATAAATACACATGCAAATATTGTACAATAACATGTCACTTACATTTATTGAAGAGTTGTTGATGTGTGGAGGACGGGAGGAGGGTGAAGGTGGAGTAGATGCCAGTGTTTGGAAGGGAATCCCTTCCATTAACACTGCAGGTGGTAAGTTCTTTCTGGGGTTACTTCCTTTTCTTTGAATGCCACTAGGACCAGCTTGAGAGTCACTAGACCTCTTTTTTTAACAAATTTGTCCAGGGAGCTCTGTGTCTGGCGATTCTTTAACACATCCCTGAAATGACACACCACTGTGTCATTGTACAGGTTGCCAGCACGGCCTGCAAAGCATGGTTAGGGATATTCATCCATAAATGCTTGCACATCACCCATTTGGCCAGATTTCCCTTTATTTGAAGAAGGCACATTTTCCTTTTTTCCACCTCCTCCCCTCCTCTGAACCATTGTCCTGACCTCTGCCTCTTTTCAGTGTGTTGAAGCTCTTGCAGTCTTCATGGTACTTTTCCCTTGTGCTCCCACCAACTGTTCCCATCCTCACCCTCACTTCCCCAAAACTTTGCCTTCCACAATTTCTTCCAAAACAGGCTCAGCTCAGGTCATGCTCGGGGTTCTGGGGGTCAGCCCAAAAACCTTCAAATCCCTCTCTAGGACACAGTCTGGCCACAATTTTTCTCCAGGCGAGTTCAAAGTCCTGGTAGTCACTCCCTCCCAAGCCTTACCTATAAGGTGTACAAATGCAGCATATGGAAATTTTTTTTCCAAAATTTTCTTAGGGTTATGTTCATGTCTGTGGTCACATAAAAACACTTTGAAACATTGCTTTGGTATAGAGTTTTAAAAGTTGGAAATGACCTGTTTGGTCCATGGGCTGGAGGGAGGAGTGGTATTGGGGGGCAAGAACTTCACTTTGATGAATTTAAACTCCTCCACAATTTTCTCTACCAAGTTTGAGGATGACAAGGAGCATTGTCCATTTCAGGAGGCACTTAGTGGCAAATTATTGTCCAATAGATATTTCTTCACACTGGGGCCAAACACTTCATTGAACCAATCTAAAAAAAATGTCCTTTGTGACCCAAGCCTTTTGTTAGACTTCCACATCACACACAAGTTAGACTTGCTGACCCCCGCATCTGCCAAACACTCGGGTTTTTCAAAAAGATACCCAGTAAAGGCTTCACTTTGCAATCACCACTGGCATTGGCACAAAGCATCAAAGTTAGCCTGTCTTTCATAGGTTATGTGTGGCTGTCCCTTTTTCCTCCTGAGTAATGTAGGTCCTGTTGGGCATTTTTTCCAAAACAGGCCTGTTTCATCACAATTAAACACTTGTTGGGGGAGGAATTGTTCAGCCTCTAGGTACTCCTGGAATTCAGGAACATATTTTTCAGCCACTTTGTCAGAACTGGCTGCGCACCATGCCTCACAACACTATGTATGCCACTTGATTCTTAAATTTGTAAAACCACCCCTCTGGCTTTAATTGCTCACTTCAGCACTCGTTGCAGGCATTTTCTTAGGAGATCATCATGCAACTGCCTTGCTTTTTCACATATTATTCCCTCCGAAAAAGATCTCCGCTAACTGTTTCTCGTTGATCCCACCAACAACAACCTTTCCACATTTTCCAGCACTTGTGGTCTGTGTTTTGTGATCACAGATGCACCTTTTGCAACAACAGCTTCCTTGATTTTACTTGAATATTTCTTATCCACAATGGTAGCGATGGTAGAATAGGGTTTACCATACAGCCTGGCCAGCTCACTGATACGCACTCCACTTTCATATTTTTCTATTATCTCCTTCTTCACTTCTATCGACATATATTTTTTGTTCCCTCTTTGCCACAGGCTTACCACTAGGGGCTTTCCTTGGACCCATGGTAGCTTATTTAGCAGGGTTTCAAGCACTAAAACAGTGGAATAATGACAATATACTGGTATGAATGCGTGGGTGTGGGTGGGTGGTCGCTCGCTTGTAAAAAAGCACTGCGCTCCCTGGAGTGCGCCCAGCTGGGTGCCAGCGGACAGGTCCGGCAAAGTCGTAAGACGAAGCAAACATCGTAAGTCACAATCAAATTTCTTACGTTATAAATATCGGTTATCGAAAATAACGTAAGATGATAACATCGTAAGTCGGGGTTCCACTGTAATTAATAACCACTTGGGGCACTATAAATGTTATTGTATTTGTATAACAAGCCTTTTAAAAATAATGACACAGGCAGCGCGGTGTCTGGGCCAGTATCTCAGTCGCCTTCTTACAGCCACTGGACACTACTTTCACTGTCTCCAAATTTGCACTTTATTGTGCATCCCATAGTACAAGATGTCGGCAAAAAGATCTTGATTTCACCTGAAAAGTGTAAGAAACAAAGGAAGGCTCTTGATCTTGAGGTGAAAATGAAGATTATGAGTATGAAGCTGGTAAAAGCAAATGGCCGATGCTGGAAACACACAAAGGGTTGGTGGGGCAAAGACAGGATTTCATGATAACTAGGCAGCGGAAAGGCCTTGTTCATGAAATGGATGAAGTCGCCCAAATTAATAAAAACTGACATATATGGAGAGGTATTGGAGGATGAGCTGGGCTGGGGCTATACGAGAGAGGGAGAAAGTGCCAGCAGTCTGAACTCTTGCTTCACCATGATATTCGGACTGTAAGCTAACGGCCTATAAAAAATAATTATACTATTCTATCAATACAGGTTATCTACTTATCATATTTATTCCAGAATAATATTAGGTATAACATAAATAATGGAAGCATGATAAAGACCCAAATTAAAAAATGACATTATATGAGAGGTATTGAAGGTGGAGGGGGGAGAGGATAAAAAAAAAATGGACCGACATTATAAAACGGTACCGCCTGAAGGGTAACTATGAAGATCACTGACTTATGCAAAGACTGGGAAAAAATCATTTTTTTTTTTTTTTTCAAGTAATCAGCATGTAAGTGTTTCCGGAATAACTTGGGAAATAAGTCATTGACCTATTTCATGTTGTATGTATTACTGTTAATAATAAACAGCTTGAAAGGAACTTCCCAACAAACATAAAACTGAATTTTTAATTTTGGGTGGTGACACTTTGAAGTGTCAGTAATGGGTGATTCCCATTAGTGCGAAATTGTTTCCACGGGTTTGCCCATCTCCGTCGTTAAGTGAGGAGAGTTTTATTACAAAATGTTTTTGGATGCTTTGTGTGGGCGTCGATTCGGGAAAAAAAAGTGGCTGAGTCACGGGGCAGGCGGACGAGTTTGGACGGACCATTTTAAACTGTTGAGCGGATGTACGAAAACTGGGACAAAATTTTGATGAAAAAAGTCACCGAAAATCAAATCGTATGAAAACTAGGGCATACAAAACCGAGGTTTCTAACTTTTTTATATTTTATTAGGCAAAAAAAACTACAGTTTTTCTTACTTTACATTTTGTTAGTAATTACGTGAAGGATTTAAAAGAATGGGAAAGGTTAACTTGGGTTTACTGGGCCGGTTTTTATAGCGGGAATCAACCAACACCCAGTATATTATAAAAAAAAAGACCATAATTCTTTTAACAAATTGTGTGAAATACATAGGAATCGTGAATGCATTCGAAAAGAAAACCAACAAAAAAAAAAAAGTAATACTAAGGGATACATACGTACGTATAAAATTTTATGGAGGCTGTGGCCGGGAAAAATGGAGAGACTTTTCCATGACAAGTTTTGCATATTGGGAGTTCAAAGGTTATATAAATTTTGGGAAACACTAGGAAATTTATTATCTTGTTTGGGAAGTGCTAAACCCATAGGGGTTATATATCACCTAGTGAACGGGAGGATTCAGGTTCTATCCAAGGAAAAGTAGGATAAGTCTAGTTCCATGAATAAGAGACCCACACCTGCATCAAGGTGCCATCCTTGAGGGTTAGCTAAGTAAGAAAAATACGGTTTACTGGGATATTTGCTTTTTGTTTAGCGGGCACTGCCTGACCTGGCAAGCAGACTGAGAAAATCTGGAAGGTACAATCCAAATTTCTGTTAATTTTTTTTAGATTAATAGCATATTATGAAGTTTTTTAAGTGCTATGAAATTTTGAATACACTACATGATGTCTTGTTATAAGAGGGTTTATTTACTGTACATATATGTTATTAACAACTTAGGTTGAATCTGATGTCAAATTTTCCTATATCATTGCCATACTCCCAGTGTTTATTTAAGTAATTTTGGCTCATCAAATTAGGTTTACTTTTACTAGTATCTTTAATTTTCTTCTACTGCTTGAATTTTAGAGTGATAAAGTTGATACCTACCTACTTATGTCTCACCTGTTAGTTGAGGTAATAATAATAATTTTGCATTACACTTAAAGGTTTATTTTAATTTCTTTAATAGATGAATATTCCTGTATTTATTGCCTTTTGTAACACACAAAAGTACTGTAATTTTATTAGGTGCTAGGTCGAGAATGACGGACTGGTTCGTGCCTGCGACCACGTAAATCCTTGTCAAATCAACTTTGAGCCCAGATCTTCGGTTTAATGAAACAACAATTGACTCCGTTCTTGGCTCCAAGTAAAATCTACATTCCAGAAAGATATATGCCAGATGAGGTGAGTGTTGCCATTTATTTTCATAGCAAGTTTGTAGGCACACTCTTTAATAATTAATTTTAGTGTGTAACACTTGATAAACAGTTATTACTGTAATTTAGAAAGCTTTGCAAAGTATAGGTTATACATCGTTAAAATAAGTTGCTATGTAACAGACAAAATGAAAACTTAAAAAAGCAGCTCCGTGGAAAGAAAGTATTCTTTTCCTTGGTTATTGACAGGTAGTAGTTCCAAAATTTCCCCTTCTTGCCTACATTTTTAAAGATGAGGATGTAGATTTTTAACCAGGCATATACAACAAGGATGAGTGAAAAGACAGTCCCAAAAAATTGTATTATATGAGTATATGAGCACAAGCCACTGGGATTTATAATCCTAACCCTGTGACTTGTGCTCATTTACTTTGCTTGTTACATGCAACAATGTTTGCAATAATGTATATATATCTGTGGATGATACTACCCAAATTTTGGTTTAATTTTTTCAATTTTGGGTGTGTATTATGCAGTATATTCTGCCAAGAAGGGTGACCTAAAGAAGAAAGCACTTCACCAAAATTCACTTCGCTGTCTTTCCAAAGTGTTAACATCACAATCCCGTTACCTCTCCAACTGTACATCCCCATCCCTTCTTCAAAGTGCAGGCATTACCTTTCCCACCTACAGGACTTGAGTTTAGCTAACCAGTTTACCCTGAATCCCTTCATAAAAGTTATGTTGCTCACACTCCAACAGCATATCCATTAAGTATTACTTGTCTCCATTCACTTCTAACATACTCACCAAACCTGCTGAATGTTCAAGCCCCTAAACTCAAAGCCTCTAATACCTCCTTCCTCGAACCATTCCTGGGACCTTCACCCTTTTACTTTCCACCCGCTTCTACATTCTTCCCAAATTTACATCCCCCCTTTTTGGGGAATCTACCCCCCGTCCATTTTACATCCCAAAACCCTCAAAACCCCCCCCTCAGCCCTTTGAATTATCCCTTTGGGGTCCCCCCTTTTAATGTCTATGCTCTGAATTCTCTGCATGATATTTGCACCACACATTGCTCTCAAACATAATGTCTCCACTCCTTAGCCATTTTTGGGTTTTTTTTTCCCGCAAAAAATGGTCATTTTTTGGGCCAAAAAAGCTACTACTTGCAAAAACCCTTTATCTGAAATTTTGATCCATGCACACATACAACTGCAAGGTGTAGGCTACTTAAACTACCTTGTGCATAATAGAGTGAGAGAGAGTAGCCTATTTCTCATTTTTTTAGTAGAGGTCTTGCTACCATACCTGGTTTTTTGGGGAAATTTCCCCTTAGAGGGGCTTAAAAACAGGGATTTTATTAAAAAAAAAAGTTTTAATTGGGGGCCCTTTTTATACATTTTTTTAAGGGTTTTGAGAATTTTCCCCCTCCAGCAGCCCAGGCTTGGATAGTGTTTGGGGCCGATGAACCAGGCTGTTATTGCTTTTTACCCGCTGGCCTGATGCTTGTAATTTTTTTAGTTATCCTTTGACAGGGAGCTCTTACTTGTAACAGTTCTATTTTTTTTAACCATGATAATTTCATTTCTTAATTAGGATGATGAAAAAGAACTAACTGAAAGCGTGCATTAAGAAAATTTAAAAAGGAGAATCCATCCGCAAAATGCTGTTTTAACCCCCGGGGGCCACGTAAAAGGGGGAGGCGGGGAAAAGGCCCCGTCATCAGAAAAAAAAACCCTGCCAGTTCCTTCAGCTTTCCCCAAACCAAGGTGGCAGCTGAGAAAAAAACGGGGGAAACCCCTTTTTGCCTTGAACCAGATTCTTGCTCGGGGGGGCATGGAGAAGAGTCGTAGTAGCAGGTATGCTTTTAGCTTGTACACTTTAAATTTTCATTGATGTTGCTTGTTTGGTCCTTTCAAAGAAGGTGTCTTGATGCCAGTCGGGGGATTTTGACCAAAAAGAATTTGGATTTTTCCCCCCCTTCCTTAGTTTTTTTATTATTACTTTGGGGGGGAAGTGTGTTAAAGTCGGGGGTGTTATACCCCCCCGGGGAAATGAGAGGCAGTTGGCTTTGATTGGGGGAAGGGAATTTTTTTCCCCAGACCCTCACCAGCAAAGGCCCCCTACCTTGAGAGGCCAAACCTTAACCCCAACCTAATTCCTCCCTTCCCTTTTTTAGTATTGTATCCCCCCCAAAGGTTTTTCTCCCCATAAGTTTAATAATAATAATGCTTTTTGGTGAAAACATTGATGTTTGGGAGCTGGTAGTTTAATGCACTTCCATGGAATTGGGTTTTTTAACTTCACCCTTTTTTTTTTTTAAAGAAAAAAAGCTAATTAAAAACTGTACACCAAATTTCCTTGATATGGTGTTTTCACCAATATATTTTTTCTTTTTAAATTTTGGGGAATTTATTTTTTTTTAAATTTTCATAATCTTTCAGTTATATATTATGTATTCCTTATATACATATTATAAGTAGTAGGTTGGTAGACAGAAACTGCCCGGGGGGGTATGTCCTGGAAGGTGAAAAAAAAAGCCTGAATTTTTTTACATGATGGTAGGATTGCTGGTGTTTTTTTTTCTGTCTCATAAAATCAAGTTTTTAGGTATGTCTTGTTATTTTTACTTACACTTAGGTCACACTACACATTCATGTACAAGCATATATATACACCCCCCTCGGGTTTTTTTTTTTTTCTTACTAGTTCTTGTTCTTATTTCCTCTTATCTCCAAAAATGGTACAAATTTTTTTCCCCCCAAAACCATGCGTGTCGTAAGGAAAAAAATCCGGGGGGAAGGGGCCCTAACCCCCCTTTTCCTGTATTTATTACTAAATGAAAAAAGGGGAAACTTTCTTTTTCCCCTTTTTCCCCCCGCCGGGGGGAACCGGGACGTGTTGAAAGAAAGAAAGAAAATATGCAAGATTTCAGGTATGTCTTGTTACTTTACTTAAAATTTAGGTCACACTACACATTCATGTACAAGCATATATATACACCCCCCTCTGGGTTTTCTTCTATTTTTTTTTTTTTGGGTTTTTGTTCTTATTTCCTCTTATCTCCATGGGAAGTGGTCAAATTCTTCCCCCTGGGCCCTTTCGTAAGGGGGGTACTAAAAACCCCGGGGCAAGGGGCTAGTAACCCCTTCTCCTGTATATTTTCTAAATGTAAAAAAAAACTTTCGTTTTTTTTGGGGGCCCCCCCAAGGGGGGGGAAACCCCGGGGTTTTAAAGAAAGAAGAAAAAAAGAATATATACATATACAGGGCCCCCGGGGGTTTTGATAGTCTCCAAACTCCCCTTTTTTTGTAAGTTTTTTTTTGTAAGTGATTTTGTAAGTGTTTTTTTGGGGGTCAAAAGGGGCCAATCTAATTTACATTATTCCTTATAAAAAATTGTTTTGTAATGGCATTTAACAGCATTCTTGAACAAAAAAAAAACGTAAACAAGGGGGGCCCCGTATATACAGTGGAACCCCCGGTTAAGAATCCCCCGGGAAACGGGAATTTTTTAAGTATAATTTTGTAAGTTCTTTTGGAAGTGTATTTTTGGGGGGCCCCAAATAGACTAACCTACGTGAAATTTTTCCTTAAGGGAGTAAATTGTTTGGGGGAAAGGCACTTGAGCAGACTTCAGGAGTGAAAATTTTAGAAACCCCCGGGGGGCCCTGTATACAGTGGACCCCGGTTGGGGACCTGAAAAAGAAAAATTTGTAAGTGTAATATTGAAAAGCTTTTTGGATTTTTGGGGCTGAAATGGATAACCCATTTTTCATTATTTTTCCCAAGGGGGAAATTGTTTTGGGAATGGCACCCCTTAGCAGCCCGGATTGAATTATGACTGAAACTCGGGGGGGCCCCTGTTTTATATACGCATATACATTCCCCACCTTGGGGGTTTCGACTTAATTCATTTGAAGGCTTTTTTTGGGCCGATACCAAACAAATTTGTTCCCAAAAGGAATAATGTAAATTAGATTATTCTGTTTCAGACCCCCAAAAACCCACAAAACCACTTACAGAAATACACTTACATAATTGTTCAGTTGGGAGCTGCTCGTAAGTTGAAAAACAACTGTATATACATGTTTTATATATATTATACATAATATATACAGTGGACCCCCGTAAGGCACCCCAAAAACGCAACCCGTTTCTTCTTTCAACCCCGTCGGCCGTTTTCCCCCCCCCGGGGGGGGGTTTTTTGGAAAAACTAAAGTTTCTCCTTTTACATTTACTAATACAGTGGTACTCGGGGTTCGATGGTCCCCAAAACCCCCTTTTGAAAATTTTTTTTTTAAATGCTTTTATAAGTATTTTTTTTGGGGGGGAAAAAAGGCTAGTCTATTTTACATTATTCCTTATGGGGATAAATTCTTTGGGGGAATGGCACTTGAACAGCATTCTCGAACGAAAAATTGTTTTTAGGCCACTGTATATACAGGGGGAAGGGGTTACTACCCCCCTTCCCCCCTTTTTAAATTCCCCCTTTTACGACACACATGGCTTACAGTGGAAGAATTCTTTCCACTTCCCCATGGAGATAAGAGGAAATAAGAAAAAAGGAATAGTAAGAAAATAGAAAAAAAAACCCGGGGGGGTGTGTATATACGTATATGCTTGTACATGAATGTGTAGTGTGACCTAAGTGTAAGTAGAAGTAACAAGACATACGTACCTTGCATGTTTATGAGACAGAAAAAGCAAAAGCAATCCTACCATCATGTAAAACAATTAGTCTTTGTTTTACACTACTTCCCGGGAAGGTAGTACCTCCCTGGCCAGTTTTTAAAATTTACTACCTAGAATATATATATTTTTTTTTTTTTTTTTTCAACACGTCGGCCTTTTCCCCCCCGGGGGTGGCCCAAAAGGAAAAAAAAAAGTTTCTCCTTTTACAATTAGTAATATACACAGAAAAGGGGGTTCAGCCCCTTCCCCGGTTTTTTAACGCCTCTTACGACACGCGGGGGTTTACGGAGGAAGAATTCTGTTCCATTCCCCCCATGGAGATAAGAGGAAATAAGAACAAGAACTAGTAAGAAAATAAAAAAAAACCCGGGGGGTGTGTATATATTTTGCTTGTACATGAATGTGTAGTGTGACCTAAGTGTAAGTAGAAGTAACAAGACATACCTGAAATCATGCATGTTTATGAGAAAAAAAAAAGACACCAGCAATCCTACCATCATGTAAAAAAAACAGGTTTTTTTTTTTTACACTACTTGGGGCGGTGGCCCCCTCCCTGGGCGGTTGCTGTCTACCAACCTATTACCGGGGGATATATATATATATATATATATATATATATATAAAATGGACCCCGGTTTTTTAATTAATTCGTTCCAGAATGCTGTTCAGGTGCCGTTAAAAGAATTTGTTCCCATAAGGAATAATGTAAATTAGATTAGTCCTTTTAGCCCCCAAAAAATACATTTTTAAAAAACACTTACAAAAAAACTTACATAATTGTTGAGTTTGGGCATTAAACCGGGGTCCCCCCGTAGTATAGTTTTATACAGTGGTCCCTCGGGGAAAAAATTTTCCAGAAAACTGCTCAATGCCCAGAAGGAATTTACTTCCTTAAGTAATGTCACGTAAAAGGGTTGTCTATTTCAGACCCCCAAAAATACACTTAAAAACACTTAAAAATACACTTACATAAATGTTGAGTTTGGGGGTGCACGAAAAAACCAGGGGGCCCCTGTATTTACATTTACTCATTTATGGGGTTTTTTTTATACTGTATAGTTAATACAATTAATTTTTATCTCAAATTATTGCCAAAATTTAAAAAAATTTTTGAAGGAATTTTTTTTAATTTTTACATACGTTACACAAAAAAATTTTTACATAGGAAACTGAAATTTATGACGACCCCTTTTTGGGCCGTCTTGGGGCCCAAAAACAAGTGCAAAAACAGACCCAAAAACGTCCCAAGTTTCATTTTCCTATGTGTTGGTTATTTGTGTATTTTCCCCCTATATTATTTATACTACCATTGTAAAGTTTTTTTATACAATATCACAACCCCAAATTCTATAACAGTATGAAAGGCATTTATTCTCTGAGTGAGTTATTACTGGGTTTTTTTCCCTGCTATTCAACCCTGAATTGTGAAAATTTTTATTGTATTATTTGTTCATTAATACGCCATATTTTTTTGATTTTTTTTTACATTAATTCATGTTATGTTTTGTTACCATACATCGGGGGAAAAAAAAAAAAATTTATTCTTGGAAACCAGAATTTTTTTTTTTTTTTTTTTAACCCCCTTAAAACTCCCCAATTAAAATATACTTCCCCACTAGGAAAGTGACCGAATTTTTTAAAAAAAAAAAATTTTTTTTTATTCTAAAATGAAGAGCACATTTTTATAAATAGGATAGGAAAAAAAAAAAATTTTTTGGGTAAGGTACTTACCGAGATAAAACCCCCGCGAAGTTGGTGCTAAATGATGTGGTTGGGAAAACATGGAGCACTGCCTTTTGCAGAAACAAGAAACATTTATTTTTTTTTTCTTTTTTTCCTTTTTTTCTGTTGTTTTCATGCTATGATAAAATTTTTGGATGCGGATCTATTTTTAAATTCCTTTGTTTAGACACAAATGTTTGTTACTGAATTAGTAATCATACTGTCACAAAAAAAATTTCACACTAATAAATAAATTTGTACACCTGGTTCAAAAAACTTACTATTGTTTACATATATATAAAAGGGTTTTTTCGGGCCCCTATTTATGTTTCTAGAATCCCCCTGTATGATACTCGAAGAAGCATGGATTCATACAGAGTGCCACTCCCATTGCTGACACAAAAATGTGTCTTTTCGCTTTTGGGGTTCCTGTGTAGTGTAAGCACACACAACTTTTTTTGGGGAGAGTACTTTTTTTTTGGAGTAGATGGTAATGGTCCCCAGGCAGTGACAGTTGGCATTATTCGGTTGGGCATTCCCCCCCTCTGGTTGTGGAGGACAGGTCGCTGTTGTGGGTGACAGGTCGCTGTTGTGGGGTGACAGGTCGCGGGGGAGTGGCAGGTATAGGGGGGGTTACCATATTTTCCCCCCTATCTGCTTGATGACTTTTGGGGGTGAATTCTGCATATCGTTTGCTTCCCAGTCTTTATTTCATACATTTGGGGAAGGGGCTTGAGCATTGCAATGCCCAAAAAAGGTGGAAAAACATTTTAACCCCATTGGACTCCTACGCACACAGTAAAAAACCCTTTCATCATGTCACACTTGTCGACTAGTCGTTTTTTTTTGTTAGTCGATGACAACAGCTGGCTTTTCAACAGGTTGATTGTTGAGCTTGCTCATTCTGTCTGTTTGTACCATCTTGTTTCTGTGGATGGTTGACAGCAATGTCACGTCCCTTTTGTCATGCCATGACAGTGCCATGATGTCTTGGGGGCATAAAACCCCCCTGCACTCCCCCTTCCTCCAGTGAACTTTGGCATGTTTTTTCTATTTTTCTCACTGTTCCACATTTTCAGTATTGTTCACCCGTAGGAAATCAGCAAAGCATAGGGCTTGTGCCAGTTGTTTGGGAACAATGTATGGCCCTTCCAAAAAGGATGGCTGCATCATTTTGGGGAACATCACCAGAAATCCCCAACATGCGCCTGGTATCATCAAGTTTTTTTTTTACCTGTGTAGATAATGACATCTAAAAAAAGCCAAAATTCTCACAGTCACACATAACAAACAGTTTTATCCAAAAAGCGATTCATTTGTTGGTAATATTGTTTGAATGACAGTCGCCCCAAAAAAGAATCAAGGACTCCAACAACAATTTTTGAAGGGTTTTAAAAAGTAGGCACTAATTTTTTTGCTTGAGATACATAAAAATTCCCCCTTTTGTAGAGGAGGTCATTTCGGTTTGGTGATTTCCCATCTGAGAAGTGCAACTTTTTCAGAAAAAAGAAGGAATCTGTTGTGGGAAAGGGGGCACGGAAGACGGGGGTTTTAAAGAAGTGGTCTGTGGACCAGTATTTTCCCTTATTGTTCTTATATGTGTGTGCCATAAGCATGACAGTGCCAAGGAATAAATACATTTCACCCCCCAGTTGTTTTTTTCCCCCTGCGAGCCGGATGATTCTGTAACATCTACATGGTCCATTGTATACTTGTAGTACAGGTTGGCCCCGGTAACAATCAGGTTCATTATTGGCTCATCAAAGTATATTTTTAAAATAGTCTAACTCTGTAGACTCATTTGTGAGGGGGCAGTGTGGCATGATCCATTCCCCCTCCAAAAATTAAAAAGGGTGTGGCACAAAAGGTGTATGTTAAAATTCCCCTTCCTTTTTACGATCAGATGGTGCAGGGTGGACCTGTGGCATGGGGCGGGGGAGCAGGAGGGGGGGGGAGGGGGCCAGCACATGATTGGGGGGGGGGCCTCCCCGGTCCTTTGTCTGTCCACACCCCGCCACGAATCCAGGCACCATGCCACCCACCACCTTTTTTCCCCCATCCCCCATACTCTCCTTCATTATCACTTTCATTATCAGTGGCTGGGGTTTTGGATCGTGAACTGCCACGGGGCCCCCTTCCTCTGGGGTCATATGGCACACTGCCTGAACGTAGGTAATGGCCTTCCCCAAGGACGTTTTACTGGGGAAAAAAATTTTAACACCCACTTTCGAACCGCGTCTATGGGCATAAAAATCGATTTCATCATCATCACTTATATCACCTTCACTATCGTCACTATCATAACACATGGAAAATGATAATTTTCTTGCGGGTGCCTTTGGGGGGAAAACTAGTAACCCCAGAGGTGCTGGGCTGAGGGGGTGGGGGGCCCCACTGGCCACACCAGATTTCTGGGCTGAGGGTCTGGTATGGCCACACTGTCCACACTGGCCACACTGGGGCCCCCCCCGAGGTGATGGGCTGGGGGATCTGGGTTGTCATCAATAGTTTTTTCTAATTCCTTGATTATTAGTGGCTTATCACTGTTAAATCCACTAAGCTCCCTTCTCTATCACTTTCCCCGAATAGTAGAGTGTTTACGACGGGGGGGAGTGAATCACGGGGGGGGGCCATGATGTTGACCCAAGATGGAGCTGAAACTAACTGGGGCTACCATGCGGTACCCTGGTGTCCCCGATTTTTTTTTCTGCACACTGAGGGCACAGACCCATTCTCTCATGGGCACCAGGGGCCATCGCGCTAAATTTGAACGAATGTAAAATAACGTAGATATACTTCGGTCACTTTTCGGGGGAAAGTATATCTACGTGTGGACAGTTTAAGGGTTAATTATAAAGCAAAAAACATTTCTGAAGTTGAATTTCATTTTTTTCCCCATCTGTAACTTAGATTTAGTTTTACCAATATTAAAAGTTAGTTATTTTTTTTTTATTCATGGGGAAGTGTTAAATCCATGAGGGGGGGTATAGTGCCGGGGTGGGAGACATTCAAGTTTGGGTAATTGGGGGGGAAAGGGGGCCCAATTTTTGGATTAAGACCCCCCTTACCAAGACCCCTTGGGGGGTTTTAAACCCTTTTTGGGGGCCGTGTCATAGTTCTACGGTTTTTAGTTCTGGGTACAAACCGAGTTCTACGAAATGCGCTCAGCTTACTCAGATAAGCTTTGGGGGAAAATTTGGGCCAGATAAAAGAATACATCTTTTGATGGGGTGCACCACATAAAAAAAATCCTGCAGCCAGTGCATAATGAGAAAAAAAAAAAGAAACCGAAATTTTTTTTAAAACAGCGACTTTGCAGTTTTTTTTTTGTAATTTTTTATAGTTGAAAACCCCATTTCTCTCATTTGATAGAATGGAAAATTTTAAAGGAAAAGAGATGTTTTTTTATTGGTTTTAATACTGGAAATGGCTTGAAACTGGGGTTTTAAAGTAGCGGAAATGTTAAATTTTTTTCCGATGTTCAAGAGTAAACAAATGACCTCACCCCCCCAATACCCCCAGCTGGGGGGGCTAATAAACGTTCACAAATGTGGTGATATTATTTGTACAATTATTACAATATTGCAAAACAGTAAATCTTCCTTTTTTTTGGTTTAATAAAAATTCAATGTTAAAAAAAAAAACAAAATGGAATTCTTTTTAAAACTGAAAAAGAAAATTAATAAACAGGGGGAAAGTTAGTTTATGCCAGGAATGCCTGCATTGTTTATTTCCCCCTATTTTGAAATTGGAATATTTTGAATTTTGAGTTAAATTGGCTAAATTACCAATTTCCAATCACTTTATTTTGTAGTTGAAAAAGTTGACTGGGTGATTTCTTGTGCTCAATCGATAGAATAAATTTTTCTTTTTAAATAGCAAAGAATTTGGTCCAAGGGGTAATGAAATTTTGGAAAAAAAAGGGGCCAAAATCGGCAAAATCGCCGATGGAAATATAGCAGATACATAAAAATTGCAAAAATAATTTCGTCAATTTTCAATCAAATTTCGTACTTTTTTTTATTACCTTCAGAAAAAAATTTCTACCATTTCATAAGAAAAATAAAAATTTTTTTTTTTTAAATTTTGGACACTGGTGCCCCCCTTTCCCAAAAAAATTTGGCCCTAAAAGGGGTTTAAAAAACTAATATAATCCACTGAGAAAACAATATTTCCCCTTTTATTGCTCAAGAAAAATGGCTATAAACATTATTTAAATATTAGATATGAATATTTTAATACAGTAAATCCTCTTATACTGTGACCTACACAGTGCAATTTTTTTTTAAAATTGTGACCAAAACTTCATGGGTTAAAAAAAACCCTTTTCATAATTAACATACAAAATTTGGATAATTCCATCCATAGATTTTTTTCAATCTGCTTGCCAGACCAGGAGCAGTACTTCAAAGCCTCCCATCATTCTTGTTAAGTGAGAACAAGTCAGTCTACTAGAAGGTATATTTTTGCCTAATGTTTTGAAGTTTTTATAACTTGTATATAAAGCATTTTTTTGAAAAATGTTTAAATGATAAAATTGTAGTGGAGGTCCATTGCAGTCACAGACATGGCCATTGTATCAGCTGACTGCCCACATACACTGCATATTCTAGTTCCCCCCCCCTTTTGGGGGCCCAAGATCCGTCACATTTTTTGGTCCACATGAACCAAGGACCATCACAGCTGTAGGTTCATAGGAAGAAAGTCCCCCCTCATTTGTGGGTTCATAGGTTATGTTGATTTGGCTAATAAAATGGGGGAAGATTTTGGGCAAGTATCCTTCCCTTGTTATGCTATCAACATAGTAATATTTTGAAAAAGGAGGTAGGGGAAAAAAATAATGAAGGACTTTGACAAACCCTTTTTAATCCTAACCACCAGAAAAGTAACAATATGGGACCTCGACACACCTTTTTATGGTTGGGGGTCAGTAACAATAAGACGGTTTTTTCCCGCCACATTCCATAACACAGGGCGGGTTTCCCTGCCACATTCCATCACACAGGGGGGGGTTTCCCCCGCCCTTCCACACAGGGGCGGTTTCCCCGCCACTCAAAAGAAAGAAAAAAATGGAGAACCTAAACATACATCTGAACACTTCCTCCAGCTGAATCTTTAATGGGCAGCCCATTCCAAAAAAAGCTAACAAATAAGATTGTAGCAGATATGGAGGTCTCACATTGCTGTAATACACAAACCCTTCAAGGGAGGTGCTTTGATGCTACTGGGGGCCATAAACCAGGAATTGAAGCCACTCTTCCTTTAGATCAAATTTGATTGCCCCATTTTTCCAAATTTAGCCCTAGCTAACTGGAACCCGTTTAGTTACTTTCCACTGGGTAATTGATTTGAGATTTTGTTCCAAATGCTCTGCTAAAAGATAAAAATCAATTGATATTAATTCAGATAATGTGTAAAACTTAGATGGGTCATTATCACCACAAATATCATCCTAATTCTGTTGTAATTTATCTTTTGAAGTGATGTATTTGAATTATTTCTTTAAAATTTTAAGAAAAATTAAAGATGCTTAGAAACTTTTGAATTGTGGCATAAAATTTTCATTTTTTTTAATAATGCAAATATTAGTAATTGTTTTATATTCATTCCCCTAAACTTGGCATGATGTTGCAGCCTTGTTAATACCCTTTTTTTGTTTCTTTCTAATAACTGCATTTTAGAGCATGTTATTATGTAAAAATTAATTTTAATAAATTCAGAAATTTCAAGACATTTGACATAAAAAAGTTTTGTCATACTGGCTTTTCTAATGTTTTCTATCATTCAAGTATTGCTGTTAGTCTTTTCTGAGTCATCAGAAAACATGAATATTTTTAAAAAAAAGTTTTTTTGTATGCCATTACTTATAAATGTTTAATTAGAATATCAGTAGCATGGTTTATTGTCCCTTTTTAAATTTTTTTAAAAATTTGAGCATGAAATTGTGTTGCTAATGTCACCCAAAAGGTACCAGAACAATGAAATATGAGAATAGGAATACGTACTATAACAAAATATCTGGATTATGCTTAAATTTATTTTCTTATTCCTTTTCTTTGCAATCAAAATAGGATCTGTTTGTAAGTGGTCATCTTTATTGTTGCTGGGTTTTCCTTACTAAATGGCTGATGTAGTTTAGTTAAAAAAAATTTTTATTTTATATCATTTCTTTTTTAAATTTCAGTCATCAGCTTCAAAAAACTAGAGCAAAAATTAAAAAGGAAAACTTAAATCTTTTAAGAAAAGCAGCCATAACTCAGCTGAGTGTTCATTGAATGGTTTTTCCAAAAATTTTTTGTGAAAAGTAAAATTTGTAATTATGATGATTAGCATGAACTCTCATAGGCTACTCATGATGATTAATAGTCACACCCAAAATTTTTGCCAACTAATGTAGGTCAAGTTATAATGTCATTGTAGTTTATAAAAATATTAATTTTCAGTGTTATCAATGTTAAAAAATCAATTTACAATTTTACTGATTCTGTTTAATATTAAATTGTATATAATTTTATTTTAAGAATAAAATAAATTAGCTTTGGAGCTAGAATTGTCTTTTATTGTTTAAATTTTTTTAATATATTTAAGTTAGAAATGCTATTGTGTGAAAAAAAAGCTGTTTGTGAAAAAAAATTGTCAAAAAAGAGGATAAAATTATACCGACCAATAATCACTGATTATAGTTATGATCTTGATTATTATATATTAATAAAGCTCTAAAACTATTGTGTTATTCACCTACAGATGTTTCTAGAGCAGCCTTTTTTCCCGCCTTGCATGGTAGCTCGGTTTTTGGGTATGCCAGTTTGTAGTTGCATGTTGAATGTTATTTTTTTCCCCTTTTTTAGCTCACACTACGGGGGCCTCACCTTGTGGCCATGTAGCAGCAGGGGGGTTGATCAAAAGTCATAATGCTCACTTAAGGCTGAGTCTAAACTAATGCTTCAGTGTGTGTTTTCTTTGTCTTCTGTTATAATTACACATTTTTACGTGTCATCATTTTTTTTCCCCAATCCAAAATAGTAACGTAAACTAAAATTTAAAGCTTCACGCAATAAATTACATCAATTATTATTTAATCATATTCAATTAGTCACAATTTTTAAGTATTTGATGGTACTTTATGCTTTACACTATTTAAAGCCAGATATTTCCTATCACCATTTTTTTTTGTTTTTTAAACTGAAATTGCATTGCATAATTGGGTTAATAAAATATTCATCCAGTAAAGTTTTGCAATATAAAAATGTTCACTATCTAGTATGGCATTCGTTCCCCCCTGGGGGAATGAAGGGAATCAACATTTTTTCATTTTTTTAAATTTGTAAAACTGTTAGTGTTATTATAGTTAAAAAAAGTTCACTTAGCCCCAAAAAACTGAATCATCAGAATACTTCATACTCTTTTATTTTCACTCAATTTTTTCTTGAGTGTGGGGTTTCACATTATTAATGGTATTCAATGCCAACAAATGTATACTTATGACAGGTGTGCCACATTTACTTTATTGCCAAAATATTTCACTTGAATAGCAGGCTTTTCAGTCAAATATGGAGGTGATTTCAATAATGGAGACAGGGGGAAAAAATTTGGGGTGTAATTTTGGGTGTTAGTCCTTTTCCTTGATTGAAGGTTGGTCAGTTTTTAGCCTAAAGCCAAGAAAAAGGGTGGGGGCTTGTATACTGGAGTGAGGTGCAGAAGCTAGAGATGGTCCTTTAGGTGGGCCAAGCAGGGTTTTTTGTACAGGGGGGGATGTCTTCACAACTCAATTTTTTAAAAAACTATTTGGCATGACTTCTATTATTGGGCACCCCACCATCTTCTCCATCTTCATTCCTCAGCTTTAAGTGTTCGAGTCAAGGTTAAGGGAGTAAACACT
>WNWK01017937.1:0-41204 GCA_009830355.1 Cherax destructor
AAGTGTAACATTAATCATTTTTAATTACATATTCTCTTATAAAATTTTACTTACTTATTCTTTTTAACATTGTTTTGGGGCCTAACATTAAAATTGATAGTTGCTGCAAAACAGATATTGCATGGTATTAAATAAAAGGGGAATTTTTATTCTGTTTGAGAAAAGATTATTGTTAATCATTATAAAATATAAATTTTTTTATTTTTTTTTGGTTTAAAGTGGTGTTGAAAAAAAGAAATATCACCCAATCCTGACTGTACCCCCCCTCCCCCCCCTGCTGGGTAGGTGGACGCTTGAAAAACCCCCTTTTGGTCCTCAATCTGTGTGTGGGAGAGAGAGGGGGTATAAGGGAAGAATCTTTCCCCAGGGTTTTTTTATTAAATTTGAATGGGAAATTTTTTTTGAAATTTTTTGCTTATATATGTGAATCATTTTGAACTTCTAGTCTTGAATATCAGTAATTATATAAATATTGGAAATAATAATCTTAGTATACAAAGGGGGAAAGTGTTCATTATCATCAGATAAAGAAAAAAGAATGTTGGGAAATGGTAGGAAAAATTTTTTTTAAATAAATTTGTAAAGTAAAATGTGTATGATTCAATATCTTTTTGAATTTTTAAAAAAATCTAGGAAAAGGTACATTTGGATATATAACAGTATACCTCCTTTACATTTTTATGATGCTATTTGCTGAAAATTTTTATATTTTTAGCATCTATTCAAAGTTGCCTTAAATTTTTTTAAATGAACCTTCCTTAATATATGTAATATAAATTTTATATATATATATCTTATAATATATATATATATATATATAATATATATATATATATTTTTTTTTATAATGTTACTTGTTGTAATTGTCTTGTATTTTTACCCGGGGTTCCCCAGAGTGATTAATATAGTTCTTATTCAGGGTATATATCTTCCCCAAAAGATGTGAGTTTTCATTTGCATTCCTAGGTATCTCTTTAATTGCTATTCAAAATTGCCTTTAACTATCTTTTACAAGAAACAATTTGCAAAAAACCTTTCCCCCCCCCTCCCCTTCCCCCTTTTTAAGCACCCCTTTGGGGTTCCCCCTTTCCCCCAATTTCTCCTGGCGGGGCAGTGAGGGCTTCTGCGGTCAGTTTTTCAAAACCTTTTTTTGGCAAGACCTGCTGAACTGTAATTTTTTTTTTAGTGTGTCCCCTGTATTAACTCAAAACTAATTCTTTCATACTTTTTTAAAAGAGTTCAGTACTGATACTTATTACTATGTGCCATCAAAAATTTTAAAGGTCAAATTAATAGGGGGAGGTTGTTGGAAAAATTTCTTCACATAACCTAGTTCTTTTTTTGTATTCTTAGCTTGTAATACTGTGTAACACTTGAGTTAATTTTAAATAATTAGTTCATGAAATTTTTTTGAATTTATCTCATGCTTTGCTTAAATTATTGAAAAAATGATAAAAAAGTTGTTTTGTATACCATTGTTTTTTAAAAGCCCCCATAATACAAAAAAAATGGAATATGGTAGTGTTTGTGACTATAGTGTGATAATGGTTAACTTTAAAAAATATTTTATGGTAATATAGTTTTTTTGGCTGTACCATTTCATCACAGTTTCAGGTATGTGTTTTTCAGTTTCATTAACAAATTTTTTTCCTTTGGGGTGTATTTTATTCAGTGATGTTGGGGGAATTTTATAAAATAATTTTTTTTAAATTCCCTATAAAAAATAGTCAGTGTGTGTCTTCACAAAAAGGGATCTTTTTACACTGCACTATATACTTTTTTACTTGTCATATATGATACCCATGTCTTAAATATGAGCAAAATAATGCAAATTTTGAACTTAAAATATATTGAACTGGAAAATCCCTTCCATCATCAATAGCCTTAGAAAAAAAATGTAAATACACAGTTACAAAAATTTTTTCTTGGTAAAATTTAACTGCAATTATTTATTGAAAATTTTTTGAGGGGGCGGGGTGGGTTTGAGACTCAAATTTTAAAAAAACCAATTTTGGAACCTTTTTAATTTTTCAGATCTTAATGGGGAAAATTTAATACATAATTGTGTAATAATCTGAATTTTGTGTTATCTGTGATTGAAAGACTTTAGTAGCAGTCATGATTCAACATTTGATTTTTAAGCCATTTTTTATAAAGTGTTGTTTTTTTTTTTTATTTTAATATTAACATCAATATCTAATGAAATTTCCAAAAAAAGAATTTTTTAAAAACACCAAAAATTATCCGGGGGGAAAGTATATTAAAATGAATTAAAAATGAATGGTTTTTTTCAAAGTAGGCTTTCTTAATTTATGCTGCCAAAAAAAGTTTGAGGTATGAGCTTGTAGATTTTTTTTCCCGAGGGTTTTGTACAGTTTTGCCCGGGGGGGCTCCATATACCAAGGAACTGAATTTATCTTCTCATTCGGAAACCCCCACGCTTTAGCACTTCCTTGTTAAAAAAAAATGGGGTTTTCCCCGTTTTTTTAAGGGTTTAAAGAACACCCCTTTTTATATGGGATTAAATATTTTGATACCTTGGCCTGTTCTCTCGGAACCCCACTATGTCAGGGGGAAGGGGGTTTTTCCTTTACTGTGTGAAACTTCAGTGGATTACCCCGAGGGTTAAAAATGATCTTCAAGGGTTCCTTTTCCAAAAAAGGGAAAAAGGGGTCCCCCTTTCCCTTCCCCCCCAGCACTGTTTTGGCCCCTTTTGGGTTTTTTGCGTTTTGTTATGATTATAATAAAAATTTTTTCCCCGTCCTCCCCGGGAACAATACCCCCCAACCCCCCCCTTGTCCTTTTTTCCCTTTTTAGTGGGGATATTTGATGAAACCATCTAAAGGGGGTAAAGGTAAGGCCCCAACCCCCGTTTTTCCCTAAGATAACCCCAAATTTTTCAGGTGGAGTGAAAAGACCACCAAAACTACCCCTTAAAAATTTCCCCTAGTATTTTTGGGGCCCGGGGGTGATGATATCACCACCCCCAGTGGAAATTGGATCATCTTGGGGATTTGGGGGGATCTTCTTTTGGAAAACATTGGGAGGCCATTTGCCAGGCTTCATTGATAGTATTGAAGGGCCTGCAGTGTCCCCAAAAATTCCACTGGGCACTTTTCCCTGGTTTAGCAATTTTTCTTTTTTATTTTGTATGGGGGTGAACAGAATTCCTTTTCCCCCAAAAACCCTATGTGTCAATAATTATTATTATTATTATTAGGCCTTAAAAACCAACCAAAGGGGGGTTTTAACAGCTTTTTTTGTCCCTAAGAGGGTGACTAAAAAACTGGGAGAAAAAGCTAGTAACCCCTTCTCTTGTAACATTACAAATTTAAAAAAAAAAAAAAAAAAAAAAAAAAAAAAAAACCCCCCCTTTTTGGGATATGGCCACTGTCGAAAAAAAAAAAAATTTTAAGACTTAGGGGTTCTTTTTAGCTAACCCCTGCCCCACTAAAAAAAATGTTGCCCCTTTCTAGGGCAGTCACTTCTGGAGGGGGAGTGCTGGATTTTTAGGCGGAAGCTGGCCCCTTGGGCCCCTTAAAACCCGGGGCTTCTAGCCAAGGTGTATTTTTTTTTTACTGTCATAGGCCTTTCTTAAAATGCTGTCATAACACCCCTTTTTCAAATAACCTGCACATAGAAGAGAAATTAAAACCACGTTTTGGTCCGCCTTGGCCCTTTTTTAAGTCTTTAAAAAGGAAAAAATGAATTAATGAGGACAAAAGGGAAACGTTTGGGCCTCCAGGATTTTTTTCCAAGCCGTTACAAGCTTACCCTCACTTTGAGGTATATATATTTTCCTCTGTGTCCATGTATTTTGAAGGGAAAAAAGCCCTGGAAAACCCAAAATTTCCATTTTTTTTCCCTTTTAAACATTTGGGGGTAATTCTACCAATATTAATACATTTACAGTCCACTGGGGGCCCCCAAATTCGTTTGGCTCCTCTCTTCTATGTTCGGGTTATTTATGTATTGTTCCAGTCACGGAGTCCTTTTTTGTTATAAACACTGAGTCTCTAATTTTCAGTACTGTTCTTTGCCCCCCTTTTAAAAATAGTCTTAAGTCAATAACGCGACACTAGCATTGATTTTGTGCTTCCAGGAAAGCAGTGGATAAGTTGAATGAGACCCTCTCAATATATCATAATCAAAAGAAGCGCTAAACCAAAAGGGTTATACAGCAATGGACCTCAGTCATTTGTATTCTGATGTTAATGAAAGGGTGATACCAAGGCTTCAAGCTAACAATCTTTTTGCAGGAAATGGAAAAACTGGAATTTTTTTTATGTGCATTTTTGGACCCATGTGCTAGGTCATTTTCATGGTAAACAAAGCATTCAGTACTTGTGCATATTTGTACAGTTCACTTCAGGATTTTTTTAAGCAAAATTAAAGAAAATTTTGATGAGCTTAAGCCAAATGTTGACTACAGAACTGTCACAAGGAGACAGAGCAAAGGAAAACGAAGTGCACCTGGTCCCTGACATCTTAGATGAACTCCCTTCAAGAGAAGTCGGTTTAGAGCTTTCTTTGATTATAATAATAATTCAAGATATAAGTTCAAGCCAATTTAAGGAGCTGCTGTGTACAGTGATATTGCACAATTGTTATCCTTTTTGCTAATGTGACAGCATCTAAACAAGAAATTCAGCAACTGTTGATGGAAGCTGTGGGAACTTATTTACCAAAGTTCCACAGAGAGTAAACAGTAAATAAACAGTACGAGCCCTTAACATCCCACACACACACACACACCCTAGTTGGGGAGGTGGCGACTGTACATATTGATTGATATATTTACCCTTCAAGGAAGGTTTAGGTTTATACAGTTAGTAACTAATATTAGAATTAGAGAAGTAACCTTAGATGTTAATATTGTAGTCTTAGGACTTTAACATGGTAGGATTAGGCCTTTAATATAGGCGAATATTATGTTAAATTATCTAGGGAGAACTGGCAACCCTATGTTCGAATGAAGATGGGAGTCGGAAAGATGCCAGCTATTCTCTTGAGAATGGACACCATAAAGAGAAGACGTGGCATGTCAAACAACACGGACAACAGGTGTTCATACACTTGGCCTGGAGACCACAAAATCATAGGCTTCCCGAAGTACTGTGAGTATTCGTCTCTACCTAGGCCCACCCCGCAGTAAGACAGATCTTTCATTTCTCTCAGCATTAGTTGGCCAATGATATTCTGGGGAAACGTGGATTTTAGTCATCTGTGGGGTTTTGAGCAGACGGACCTTGAAGACCAAATACAGTGGAACCTCGAGTTTCGGCCGTAATCTGTTCCAGAAGCTCGGTCGAAACTCAAATTGTTCGAAAGTCAAAGAAATATTTCCTAAGAAATAATGTAAACCAATTAATCCGTTCCAGACACCCAAAATATTAAAAAAAAAAATATTTTTTAAAGAATAATAACATAGTTTTACATACACAAAACAATTATAAATACATATAGCAAGTACTTAAATGACATTGAAATAGATAAATAAACATTTAAAATCACATTTACATACCTTTATTGAGGACTCTTGTTGGCGTATGGAAGGAAGGGAGGACTTCTTATTGTTTGGAAGGGGAATCCCCACCATAAGAACTTCCGGTATCAAAGCTCTATCTGGGGTTACTTCCCTTTGTCTTTTACTGGCACTAGGACCAGCTTGAGAGTCACTGGACCCTTGTCACACAAAAAACTGTCCAGAGAGGTCTGTTTCTGGCGTCTTTAGCATCGTCTGAAATAGGACATGGTTTTGTCACTGAACATGTTGCAGAAATGGCTTGTTTCAGCTGTTCTTCCTCCCCTCTTCCTCCTTCTCTGAAGCAAGTTCCTCAGCTGTGGTCTGTTGCTGTTCCAGATGAAGGTCTTGCAGTTCTTCAGTGGTTAGCTCTTCCCTGTATTCCTCCAACTCTTCCACATCCTGGCCATTCACCTCCAACCCCATGGACATCCCCAGACACAATAGATTCCACAACAGGCGTAGGGTCGACAGGGTCAGCCTCAAATCCTTCAAAATCCTTCTCTTGGACACATTCTGGCCACAATTTTCTCCAAGCAGAGTTCAAAGTCCTGAAGTCACTCCCTGCCAAGTCTTACCTATAAGGCTTATGCAGTTGTAGATATTGAAGAGATTCCTCCAGAGCTCTCTTAGGGTCAATTCAGTGTCCGAGGTCACCTCAAAGCACCTTTGAAACACTGCTTTCGTGTAGAGTTTTTTGAAGTATGAAATGACCTGCTGGTCCATGGGCTGGATAAGAGGAGTGGTGTTAGGAGGCAAAAACTTCACTGTTATAAAACTGAACTCCATAGACAATTGGTCTACCAAGTTTGGAGGATAAGCAGGAGCATTGTCAGTACCAGGAGGCACTTGAGTGGCAATTTATTTTCCTGGAGGTATTTTTTCACACTCGGGCCAAACACTTCATAGACACAGTCGATGAAAATTTGTCTTGTGACCCATGCTTTATTGTTGGGCCTCCACATCACACAATCTACTCTTGACGACATTGTTTTTCTTGAATACTCTGGGATTTTCAGAGTGATACACCAGTAAAGGCTTCACTTTGAAATCCCACTAGTGTTTGCACAGTACAAAAGAGTTAGCCTATCCTTCATAGGCTTGTGTCCTGGCAGTGCCTTTTCCTCCTGCGTGATGTAGGTCCTCTTTGGCATTTTCTTCCAAAAGAGGCCTGTTTTGTCACAATTGAACACTTGTTGGGGGACAAATCCTTCAGCTTCTACATAGTCCTTGCACTTGCCAGGGTGAGCAGCTCCAAGGAGGCAGTCCAGACAAATTTTCACAGAAGCATACCCAGATGATGTTGACTTGAAACTTACTGATAAACTTTTGCACTTTTACTTGTAGTGAGACAAAACCAGAAGGCCATCTGAATTTTTCAGATGGCCTTCCCTAATGTTGAAGCAATCTTGTGGCTGTTTCTTAGCTTATTGGTCACTAACTGCTTGGGGAGAGAGCTTTTTCAAGCCTCAAAATATAATTAAAAATAAATTAAGGGCCACAATGTCACAACAGAGGTTGTCTGAACTGAGTATTCTGTGCACTGAGAGTGACAAATTTTGATGAACTTTTGGATAATTTTGCTATGAGGAAGGCTAGAATTTTTTTAGTCTTAGTGTATTTGATGATTGTAGTTTATTTCTTAATATGTATTTTGAAATACAGCCTCTCCTCATTAACGACAGTTCCATTCCTAAGACCACATTGTTAAACGAATTCGTCACTAAGTGAGGAGCATACTATAATGGTAGTTTGTGTTAACCATCTTTGATATTGTTTTAATGTCACCTTTGCACCATTTCTAACATTTCTGGTATATTTTTAAATGTTTATACAGTAGTGTACTGTATATTGAAATAAACAGAATAGAGGAAATCAGCTCTAATACAGTGGACCCTTGAAAATCGTCCCCTTGAATATCTGCAAATTTGAAAATCGACACCTTTTTTTTTGCCAGAATATTGGCAAAAATATTTGGGACGTCCATGGGGTTGGAGGTTAGTGGTGAGGATGTGGAAGAGTTGGTGGAGGACCACGATGAAGAGCTAACCACTACAGAGCTGCAAGAGCTTTATCTGCAACAGCAACAGACCACAGCTCAGGAAATTGCTTCAGAAGAGGAGGAAGGGAGAGGGAAGAAGTTGCTTTCTTCATAGATTAAGGAGATGTGTGCAATATGGACTAGGATGGAAAGATTTGTGGAGGAGCATCACCCTGACAAAGCTGTTACAGGACGTGTATGCGACATGTTCAATGACAATGTCTTGTCTCATTTTAGGGACATTTTTAAGAAATGCCAGAAACAGATCTTTCTGGACAGTTATTTTGTGAGACAGGGATCCAGTAACTCTCAAGCTGGTCCTAGTGGCATTAAAAAACAAAGAAGGGAAGTAACCCCAGAAAAGGACTTGGTACCTCCTTCCTCTTCCCTCCTTCCGTCTTCCACACATCAACAACTCTTCAATAAAGGTAAGTGTCAAGTTATTACTGTTTTATACTTCATGTCTCATTGTTTTCTGTGTAGATAAATGTACATTTAATGTAAAAAAAATGTTTTTAAATACTTTTGGGTGTCTGGAAAGGATTAATTTGATTTACATTATTTCTTATGGAGAAAATGGTTTTGAAAATCGTCAATTTTGAATTTCGGCAGACTCTCTGGAGTGGATTAATAACGATTTTCAAGGGTCCACTGTATACATTTAGGTATGAATACTGGTCAGAGCCTGTTGTAAGTTCGAGGCTTCGTAACGAGTGCATCGCTAAATGAGGCTGAATGTATTTTTAAAGAATATAACTAAACTTACTTCATTTTCCTAAAAATTTCTCCTTATTCCACAAAATGTTTTACAAAGTTGAGTTATTGCAAAAATTTTACACCGTGTTAATTAAAAAATCAATCACTACAGTATTTAACAATAACATCTTATGTCGTTTAGATTAGGAATTGTGAGTAGTGGAATTTTAAACACTCATCATCATCCTTAGCTTCACCGAATTTTGTTTAAAACGCACTTCTAACTTTCTTTAGTCGTGATAGCGCTTCTATTTGATTATAATAATAATAATTTAGTCGTGAGGGGCTTCACAAGTGGAATAGCCTAGGGCCTTTCTTCATCCAAATCCAGCACTGGAGGTGCCATCATGGTGTTGTGTACCGAGTAGGGTAAGAGGTGGTATCAACAGAGCAACAGGACTGCCTGTCACAGGAGTGATAGTGGTTCAGGATGAGTATGTGGTTTCTTTTCACTTGTTCTCAGAAATGCAGCACATTTTTCTTCCTTTAGATATTATAATCAAAATAAATGCTAAACCCACAAGGGTCATATAGCACTGAATTTTGGATGATACACGAGGCTATAGCTTTACCTGAATTTTTCCAGCAGCTCTGACCTATTGAGCAGTGCTGTTTGACTCTTCTGAGTTTAGCGCTTAGTTATGATCGTAATAATAATAATAACGACCCTGTATAAGCTTAGTACTTCCCCCAAATATATTTGTAATCCTAGATCCTGAGTGACTGTAACATCTTTTACCAACCTCACCACGTCAGTAGACTGAAGAACCTGGAATCACTTTTAGGCAACTACTTGTCCAAACCCTGTATCAACTTTTTATTCCATTATCATGGAACAACAGCTTGAAGCCAGTAATGGAGGTTCCTTGACGCTGGTGAGGGGCTCTTGATCTAGGGAACTGGATCTGTGCTCCAGTTCCCTGAATTAAGCCTGAATGCCTTCCACATCCCCCCACAGGTGCTGTATAATCCTACGGGTTTAGCGCTTCCCCTTAATAATAATAATAATTGAAGCCAGCAGCTTGAAGCGATTTGCCAAGAAACCCACAGAAAATGACTGCCGAGAGCATGCACATCCCAATCACACTGAATAAAAACAATCTGTAAACCTCTCCGACTAAGATAACTTCCAAACACTACAATAAACAACTTTTTATTGCAAACTATGAATCCAAATGTACAGCTGAATGCTCTTGTGCCAGCACAAGAACTCTTGACCCATATCAGTCAAGAAATCTGCTTCCATACTCAAACATGGGATGGATATTGTCAGTGACTGTATGATCCTAGTGGGTTTACATAAGAACATAAGAAAGGAGGAACACTGTAGCAGGATTGTTGGCCCATACTAGGCAGGTCCTTCACATTCCATCCCACTAACAGAATATTTGTTCAACCCAATCTTCAATGCTACCCAAGAAATAAGCTTTGATAATTCTATTTACTCATGTGCAATTCCCACTCAAATCTAACCCTTCTCACTCATGAATTTATCCAACCTAAATCTGAAACTACCCAAGGTCCTTGCTTCAATAACCCTACTAGGCAGACTGTTCCTCTCATCAACTACCCTATTTCCAAACCAATACTTTCCTATATCCTTTCTAAATCTAAATTTATCTAATTTGAATCCATTATTGCGGGTTCTCTCTTGGTGAGATATCCTCAAGACCTTATTTATATCCCTTTGTTAATACCCATTTTCCACTTGTATACCTTGATCATGTCTCCCTCATTCTTCGTCTTACAAGTGAATGTAATTTTAGGGTCTTCAATCTTTCTTCAGATGGAAGATTTCTAATGCTATGTATTAATTTAGTCATTCTAACAAATTAATATCCATTCTGTAATATGGAGACCAGAACTGAGCTGCGTAATCTAGGTGAGGCCTTACTAACGATGTATAAAGCTGTAATATAACCTCTGGACTTCTGTTGCTTACACTTCTTGATATAAATCGCAGTAATCTGTTTGCCTTATTACTTACGCTTAGGCATTGCTGTCTTGGTTTAAGGTTGCTGTCTTGGTTTAAGGTTGCTGTCTTGGTTTAAGGTTGCTGTCTTGGTTTAAGGTTGCTGTCTTGGTTTAAGGTTGCTGTCTTGGTTTAAGGTTGCTGTCTTGGTTTAAGGTTGCCGCTTACCATAACCCCAAGTCCTTTTCGCAATCTGTATGTGTAGTGGTTGTAGGTTAATAAAAGATCGAGTAACATTAACAATGTACTCTCTATGGCCGCTCCATAACAACAACAACAACAACAAACAATTATAAATGACTGAACCAAACAAATATAGTATTTAATCCTCCTACTGCTCCCAACCCCTTACATTCCTCCTTTTCTAAATTACATTATATCATCCACCTTATAAATCCAACCTATCTGGAGGTTTGACAACTCTGCTGGAACGCCGGAGAATTGGAGGGTTTGCACTGTCCTGAGGTGCCTCCTCTTCTCACACGGCTGGTTCCCTTATCAAACCTCCCAGGAGGTTCTTCCTGCATGCTAACCTGCTCTTTAAGTTTATTACCATTATTATCTGTTGTGGGCAGTTCCTCTAAACCACTCCTTACTGCTTCTGGTACTGTTGGAATCAGTGGTTGCTCTCCACTCCTAAACCTTGGCATGAGCTGATCTATATGCCTTTTCCATATCATGTTACCAAACCCTCTAATTAACACTTCGTAATTCCTAACCCCTAATACCTCCACAATTTTTTCCTTCTAACCAAGGGTCACCTTTCCCAAAGTTCCTTGCATACACAGTATCATCAACTTTAAATTGCTTCACCACTCCTTGAAGGTCACCAGCAGGCATGTTAGGCAATGAATTGTCCTCTTTAACATGACATTTGACAGCCGATACAGGGACTTTAAAATTCTTATGAAACATCATTTCTGCTGGTGTCTTATTAGTGGAGGAATGAACAGTTTTCCTATGGTTATATAAGAACCTACATAACCTGGTATTGAGAGAACCTTTTGTAAACTTGTGTAAACCTTCCTTCAATGTCCTTACCGCCCTCTCCGCCAGACCATTTGATGATGGATGGTATGGGGCTGGAGTAACATGTTCAATACTATTCTTACTAAAGAAGGCTTCCAGCTCTTGTGATACAAAGTAAGCAGCATTATCTGACACAACTATGTCTGGTAACCCAAAATTACAAAAGGATTTCCTCAGTAACTCAGTAGTAACTGTGGATGTCATGGAACTAGCTACTTGCACTTCTAAGTATTTTGAAAAGGAATCCACAATTACCAAAAAATATTTGCCCTCAACTGGACCTGCATAGTCTATATGCACTCTAGACCATGGTTTCCCAATGCTGGGCCAAGATAGGACAGGAGATGAAATTGGCTTAAAATTCTGAAAACAAATGGGACAACTCTTTGTCACTTCTGCAATATCTTGGTCCATCTTTGGCCACCAGACCCACTGCCGAGCTTCTGCTTTCATAGCATTGATACCATTATGACCTATATTCAGATGCTCCAATACCTTACATCTCAATTTTACAGGCACTACCACTCTATTCCTATACAATAATACATTATCATGAACAGTCAGATCTGATTTGACTGAATTATAATCAGATAAAAATACACTGTTTTTACACCATCCATATTTAACATTATTTACTACTTGGGATAATACAGCATCTATCCCAGTTTCCTCTTTGATTTTGTCAAATGATAAGTGTTTGAAATCGAGGGACTCTACTAATCTCACATATTCCGAAGGTGTACCTGACTAAGCTGTGATCTTCAATAGGTAATCTACTAAATGCATCTGCAATAACATTTTCCTTGCCAGCCTTGAATGACAATTGATAATCATACTGAGCTAATAACAGAGCCCAACGCTGAATTCTGGGATTTGCATTTACTGGAATATGTTTCCCTTTTCCAAACAACCCTAGCAATGGTTTATGATCTGTGCGAGCAACAAACTTTCTCCCTAGCAAAAAATATCTGAATTTCTTAACAGCATACACCAAAGCTAGACCTTCTTTATCAAGTTGAGAATAATTCTGTTCTGCTAGAGAAAGTTTCTTACTAGCAAAATACACAGGTTTTTCCTGGCCATTTACTACCTGGATTAACACACATCCAACACCCACAGAAGAAGCATCAGCCTCAATTATTAATGGATGCTCTCCTGTAAAATTAGTCAACAAAGCTGAACACTCTAATTGTTTTTTAATCCTTTGAACAGCTTCCTCTTCCACTGAAGACCACTCAAATGTAGCCCCCTTTTTTAACAAATCATACAGTGGTGTCAAAAAGTTCTTAATAAATTTACAATAATAAGTCACCATCCCCACAAAGGACTGAACCTCTCCTATGGACGTAGGTGAAGGTAAATTCACAAGAGCCTCCACCTTCTGAGAAGAAGGTTTAATACCTTCCCCTGAAATTTCATACCCCAGATATTCAATAGATCTGGCTTTCAACACTGACTTATCCTTATTCAGTACTACATTATGCTCTTGTAAAATACTCAACACCTGCCTGAGTCTGACATCATGCTCAACTTCTGTGGCACCACATATTATGATATCTAAATAGGATGCAACCCCCATCCAGGTTAACAAACAATTGGGAAATAAATTTCTGGAAAATATCAGATGAGGAAATTCCAAACGGTAATCTCTTATATTTAAAAAGTCCCCTTTGGGCATTAATTACTAAAAGATGTTGGCTCCTCTCATCTACAGGTATCTGTAAATAAGAATCCTTTAAATCTAATTTTGTAAATATTTTACCTTTACCCACTACAGACAATAATTCCCCAATCCTGGGTAAAGGATATCTTTCACAATGAATTTGTTGATTTACATATTTAAAATCCCCACATATTCTCATAGACTTAGAGTCAGCCTTTAATACTGGTACAATTGGTACAGACCATTCACTATGTGAAATAGGCTCAATAATGCCTTTCTGCACTAATTTTTCTAATTCTTTCTCAATCATCTCTGTGAAAAAATGGTACTGGCCTTGCTTTCACAAACTTAGGAACAGCATCACTTTTCACATGAATTTTGGCCACGATGCTGGAGATAGGTTTACTAGAATCTACCCTAAAATTATCTAACATTTCTTCAGCACTGTCTAGTTTGTTAATTTTGGTAGATTCATCCAATCAAGCAAGGTAAATCCCTACCTTTTTTCATGAGGTCTTTCCCACACAAGTTACTATTATTGGATTTCACTACATTAAAAACTTGTGACACCTCTAATTTATTATATCTTACTGGCAAAACCACCTGTCCCAGAAGATTTATTTTCCAATTATCATATGCATTTACCCTCCTAGAACATGGCTCAATGTGCCCTTTTACTGCCTCTACCCAGTCTTTGGATAAAGTTGAGATGGACGCCCCACTGTCAATCTCAAAAGGTACCTTTTTATTGTTAATGATAAACCCATATTTCTCTGCCTTCATGGAAAACACACTATCCTCTAAGGCATATAAGCTCATCACTTCCTCATCCGCTGAACTATCACCGCAATCCAGCACCTTAATTGACTTTGTTCTAGGATATCTCGGTGACTGCTGTGTCCTTGCTGTCCTGTGTTTGTCAATACTCGAATTTGATACAGCCTTAGGAGACACTTTTGAAGATTTCTCTCTACACACTCTTCTCAAGTGGCCTTTCTTATGACACTTATTACAGAAAAAGTCTTTAAACCTACAAGTACTACTACTGACATCTACGTTGAAGTTCCCTGACATCTACGTTGAAGTTCCCTGACATCTACGTTGAAGTTCCCTGACATCTACGTTGAAGTTCCCTGACATCTACGTTGAATAGCGCTTGGTTTTGATTATAATAATGTCAATGAATAATGCTGACCAATCTGATAACCTAACAAACCTACAAACCACTGGTTCTGTATGACCCTCATGGGTTTAGTTATGATTAATAGCAATTTTCCAGATCATTCGTAGGACCCCAATGACTACCAACACTCCACCTTAATGCTGGCAAGGAGCTCTTGATCTAGGGAATTGGATCTGTGTTTCAATTCCCTGAATTAACCCTGAATGCCTTCCACCCCCTCCCCAATCACAAACGCTGTATAACCCCTACAGGTTTAGCGCTCCCCATGATAATAGTAATTCATGGTGAGAAACTTTTCATTCCTCACAGTTATACAAGACCTCATAGAATGTGCCTTAGACACGTAAAAACTAATTAGAATTACAACACCACCAGAGTTGAAGCTTATGGTCCTCCTGCTCGTAGACGGAGACATTACCAGACAACACAGCCACAACTTTCTCAGTATTTACAGCAGGTCAGCATTTGCCAATAACAACAATTATTGGCTCTACAGCTACCCAGCAAAATACTGAAGGCTACAGAAAGAATCTCCAATCTATAGAGAAGCAAACAGAAAAAAAGCAAAATTGCGACTATCACAGCATTGTATGACCCTAGTGGGTTTAGCACTCAGTTATGATTGTAATAATAATTGTGACTGCTATTCTTTATTGTCTTAACTACAAAGAAGCATATCCTTCATATTTTCACCGTCTTTTTTTTTTTCCTTCGGGAGGAGGAGGGCTGTTTCCTAACTCTGAACTCTACCAACACTACAGAATACATGTAATCTATTCTAGAGTACAGCTCTGTATGACCCTTGTGGGTTTAGCTCTTAGTTAATAATATTTAATAATAATTGTGGAAATTTATCTGGACTGCCTCCTTGTGAACTGCTCACCCCTGGCAAATACTGTTGACACAGACACCCTGAGATTAGTCATCTCAGGCTCACAAGTGGCTTTTAGGACACATTTCCATATGCAGCTGATCTTGCTAGAAATTCCTAACTACATGCACGAATAAAGGACTAACTTACTTGGTGGTGGAGAATATACCTCCAAAATCCCCGACTCCACCCAAGTAACCAGACTCCTCTGATCCCTCTGTTCACGGCACCACATACAGTGAAGGACTTAATTTCTGCAAGTATTCAGATGGTATTAGTATCCCTGCCTGCACCTCAGATCCCTGATTTCAATGGGTATTCCCTAAGCAATATTTATGCAGTGACACTAGCTTCTAGGCTAATACCTAAGGGAAGATGCCCACAATTATTACCGTATCTGGGGGCCTTCGCCCGCGTCGTGACCCTAAGCTCAAATTTTCCACGTTTCCCCATACATCGTAGGCCAAATAAATACAGGAAAATGTTGGAGATTGTCTTACGACGAACATAAGGAGAGACTAGTCCACGGTACTTCGGGAAGCCTCTCGGTGAAATTTAGGCTGGTATTTTGCAGACACACAGAGACCTTATTGTCTTCACCATGTCTGGTCTGAGAAGGACCCTCTAGCGTCTGTGAGACCCACACTGCCTCGTTCAAGCATGGGGTTGCCAGCTCTCCTTATCTAATATAACCTAATATTCACCTATATTAAAGTTTAAGACTACCTAGGATTACATTATTAATATCTAAGGTTACCTCCCTAATCCTAATATTAGTTACTAACTGTATAAATCTACCTAAACCTTCCTTGAAGGGTAAATATAAATTAATACGTACATTCACTGCCCTCAGCCAACTAGGATGTTAGTTAGTTACCATTTTGTCCTAGGCACATGTCGATTAGACACTAGGCCTGTTGTATATGTTAGTTAGTAGTTAGTTACCATTTTGTCCTAGGCACATGTCGATTAGACACTAGGCCTGTTGTATGTGTGTAAGGAAACACTTCGAATTTTTTCCGCCCCGCCGGGAATTGAACCCGGGCCCTTCGTGCGTGAAGCGAGAGCTTTAGCCACCAGGCCACCAGGGCGCGTGTGTGTGTGTACTCACCTAATTGTGGTTGCAGGGGTCGAGACTCAGCTCCTGGCCCGGTGTGTGTATGTGTGTGTTTTTGTGTGTGTGCATGTGTTAGTTACCATTTTGTCCAAGGCACATGTCGATTAGACACTAGGCCTGTTGTATATTTGTGTGTGTGTGTGTGCGAGTGTGTGTATGTACTCGCCTATTTGTACTCACCTATTTGTGGTTGCAGGGGTCGATTCATAGCTTCTGGCACCGCCTCTTCACTGATTGCTACTAGGTCCTCTCTCTCCCTGCTCCATGAGCTTTATCAAACCTCGTCTTAAAACTATGTATGGTTCCTGCCTCCACTACGTCACTTTCTAGGCTATTCCACTTCCTGACAACTCTGTGACTGAAGAAATACTTCCTAACATCTCTTTGACTCATAGGAGTCTTCTTCCAACTGTGACCCCTTGTTTCTGTGTCCCCTCTCTGGAGCATCTTGTCTCTGTCCACCTTATCTATTCCTCGCAGTATTTTATATGTCGTTATCATGTCTCCCCTAACCCTCCTGTCCTCTAGTGTCGTCAGGCCGATTTCCCTTAACCTTTCTTCGTAGGACAATCCCTTAGCTCTGGGACTAGTCTTGTTGTAAACCTTTGCACTTTCTCTAGTTTCTTGACGTGCTTGACCAGGTGTGGGTTCCAAACTGGTGCTGCATACTCCAGTATGGGCCTGACGTATATGGTGTACAGAGTCTTGAACGATTCCTTAGTGAGGTATTGGAACGCTATTCTTAGGTTTGCCAGCCGCCCGTATGCTGCAGCAGTTATGTGATTAATGTGTGCCTCAGGAGATGTGCTCGGTATTATACTCACCCCAAGATCTTTTTCCTTGAGTGAGGTTTGCAGTATTTGGCCACCTAGACTATACTCTGTTTGCGGTCTTCTTTGCCCTTCCCCTATCTTCATGACTTTACATTTGGCAGGGTTAAATTCAAGGAGCCAGTTACTGGACCAGGCTTGTAGCCTGTCCAGGTCTCTTTGTAGTCCTGCCTGATCCTCGACTGATTTAATTCTTCTCATTAACTTCACATCATCTGCAAACAGGGACACTTCTGAGTCTATCCCTTCCGTTATGTCATTCACATATACCAAATGTGTGTGCGAGTGTGTACGTGTGTGTGTGTGTGTGTGTGTGTGTGTGTGTGTGTGTGTGTGTGTATGTCTGTGTGTGGATGTTAAGGGCTTTGTATTTGAAACCGAATAAGTTTTCACAATAATACTTCAGAGTAACCTGACACTCCCAACACCCGTAGTGCCCACTTATTCTCTAACTCCTGTTTCTGCTCCTTATGCAGTTTTCAGAGATGATGTTCCCACCTCTTCACCATCTGTCACTTTCACAACCAACAGAGTCTTCTTCAGCTGTTCCTGTGACACACCTCAAACTCCAAAATTCAAAACATGTCACCTTGAGATCTAGAAACAATATTAATTCCTTCACAAACTACATGCTTTATTGCCGACATACACACCCTCACAATCTTTCTGTGAAAATTACCTGGATGAGGTTTACAGGGTATTACCTGAATTATTACGTGCAAGTAATCTGGGTGAGATAAGTGGGACTTAGTCACAGTAGGTCACAGAACTGTCACTTCCTTGATGCCCACCACATAACTCACAAAAGCTAGACCTGACATTAAATTAATAATTACAATATTAAACATTAATACCAATGAAGGTAAATTATAAAATAATGTGGACTGGGTACACAATATAATTATTGTACATAAATAAATTAGAAAAGAAATTGTATTACCACTTACTATTTAATTAATGTAGATGGATCACACCACAACGTCTGCCTAACAAATAGAATCCTACACTGGCCATCGAGAAATCTAAATGGAAGGACTAATGGCACACTTCCCTCTGTGAGTGATGACGTAGTCTTCCATCATCCACACGTAATTCTGGAGTTCCCACAATTTTCCTGTCCCAATTCTTCAACAGGGGACATTAATACGGGTTCCTATTACAAATTCAGACAGAAACACCCCAATTTGGCCTCGATGATGCCAGATTATTAGCTGAATTTTCCATGACAACCAGTGCTCACAAATTACAAATGGCATCCCCCGTGTCACTTTGTGGCTGTTCCTCACCCCCATTCACTTAAAATTTCTCGAAGGGTCCAAACAGCATCACATTTTAATACGCATTTATTATATTATTCATTTATATGTTCTACATTTAGGAAAATTATGTAAAAAAATTCTACACTTTCCTATCTTTCCCAGACGCAAAAGTCTACTCTACTGGCAATCAGGGAAAAATATAAATAATACATGATGGTAGGATTGCTGGTGTCTTTTTTCTGTCTCATAAACATGCTGGATAACAGATATATCTTGCTACTTCTACTTACACTTAGGTCACACTACACAGGCATGCACATGCATAATATAATATATATATATATATATATATATATATATATAAAATATATATATATATATATATATATATATATATATATATATATATATATATATACACAAAATCTAGATTTTTATTTTTATTAATAGTTCTTGATCTTTATTTCCTCTTATCTCCATGGGGAAGTGGAAAAGAATCTTTCCTCTGTAAGCCATGCGTGTCGTATGAGGCGACTAAAATGCTGGGAGCAATGGGCTAGTAACCCCTTCTCCTGTAGAAAAATACTAAAAACGAAAAGAAGAAAAACTTTAGAAAAATGGGATGCCTGAATGTGCGTGGATGTAGTGCGGATGAAAAGAAAGAGATGATTGCTAATGTTATGAATGAAAAGAAGTTGTATGTCCTATCTCTAAGTGAAACAAAGCCGAAGGGAGTAGGTGAGTTTCAGTGGGGAGAAATAATTGGGATTAAGTTTAACCCAAGCAAGTGCAAAGTTATTAAGCCTGGGGAAGGACAAAGAAGACCGCAGACGGAGTACAGCCTAAGAGGTCGAAAGCTGCAAAACTCACTCAATTAAAAGGATCTTGGGGTGATCATATCGAGCACATCTCATGAAGCGAACATCAGCCAAATAACTGCTGCAGCATATGGGCGCTGGCAAACGTGAGAATAGCGTTTCGACATCTAAGTAAGGAGTCAGTCACGACACTGTACACCGTGTACGTCAGGCCCATATTGGAGTATGCAGCACCAACATGGAACCTACACCTGGTCAAACACGTCAAGAAATTAGAGAAAGTGCAAAGGTTTGCAACAAGACTAGTCCCAGAGCTGAGGGGTATGTCCTACGAGGAGAGATTAAAGGAACTCAACTTGAAAACAATGGATGACAGGAGACATAGGGGGGACATGATAAGGACATTTAAAATACTGAGAGGAATTGACACGCTGGATAGGGACAGAATGTTTCAGAGATGGGACACAGCAACAAGGGGACACAACTGGAAGTTGAAAGCTCAGATGAGTCATAGGATGTTAATAACTACTTCTTCAGTCACAGAGTTGTCAGGAAGTGGAACAGTCTGGAGAGTGATGTAGTGGAGGCAGGATCCATACATATTTTTAAGAAGAGGTACGATAAAGCTTATTGAGCAGGGCGAGAGTGGATCTAGTAACGATGAACGAAGAGGCGGTTGCAGGAGCTATGAATCGACCCCCTGCAACCACAAATAGGTAAGAACAAAAGACAGCGACCACTCACAAAATCCACGGTTTTGCCACCACCTCTGCCACTAAACACAACAAATCACATCTTCGCAAACACGTCGCCACTAACACAGCCTTTCAGTACCTCTACCACCACCATCCACTACAATAATCACACACCAACACCACAGCCGAAGCACCACCCTCACCCATCACAATCTTCGTATGAACATTAGCGAGAACAAACACCGAATATGGCATCATACCTCTACTGCCACCATAGCGAGACATCACCGACACGTTTGGCTATACTACCAACATTATATCCTCAATACAGTGCCTCCATTACCACACTACACCAACCACTACAACCACACGCCCACGATACAACTACCACAACACATCCACTACACCACTGCCGCCACCACCACCCTAGCACACCATCAATAGCCGCTGATTGCTGTTGTTGCTTCTGAGTGTGCATGCTGTTCATACTGTTTCCATTATTGATACTATTGAATGTTGCTGTAGTTGTTCTTGTTGATGCTGCTGTTGTTGTTGTTGCTGCTGCTGTTGTTGCTGCTGCTGCTAATTATTTTTTTTTGCTGGTGCTGATAAATGCTGCATTTGTTGATTGTTGCTCACTAATTCTGGTGATGATGTTTATGCCTATGATAGCTGCTGCTGCTTCTTATTGATGTTTATAGCTACTGCTGTTATTGCTGCTAGATAGTGTTATTGTTGCTGCTGCTGTTGCTGCTGATTGCTTCTGCTGTTGTGGGATGACGTTGCTGACTATTGATGCTGCTGCTGTTTCTGTTTATTGCTAGTGTTGCAGCTGCTCCTAATACTGCTGTTGCTGAGATTAATACTGCTGATAACGCTGCTGCTGCTGCAAATTCCGTCTAGTGTTGTTGATGAAGCGGATGCGGCTACTGTTGCTGCTGCTAATGTTGCAGGTGCTGCTGCTGTTGATGCTAACAGCATCAACGTTGCTCCCTGCACTTCACATCTTGCTAACAGCCTCCTCATCTGCACACTTCAGGAGCCACATACCAGGAGTAACTCTGCATTTACACTCGAATTCAAGTATCGACGTTATCCCGTGATTAAGTATCGAAGATGAATTTTTAACAAAGGACTGACAAGCTCGGTATACATCTGTACAATCAGCAGACTTGTATTTAATGAACATTTTAGTGAATTGAGCATAATGTTGAAGTTGAAGAATTTCGTCTGTTCAGACATTCAGATGGTACCTAAACTGACAGCTCTGAAGATATTCTTGCCAAATGAATAATTGTACCCATAATTTCCTGAATAATTGACAGATGGAGACTCATGGGGATTCTGTTATTAATGCACAATTGGCAAGGATTTATGCTGACAATCATAACCCAAGCATTGATTGTTATTACAAAGGCTCCCTTCCCGCGAAGGACCAGCCTTGTGGGATACCTGGAGTATACCTGGAAAGAGTTCCAGGGGGTCAACGCCCCCGCGGCCCGGTCTGTGACCAGGCCTCATGTTGGATCAGAGCCTAATCAACCAGGCTGTTACTGCTGGCAGCACGCAGTCCAACGTACGAACGACAGCCTGGCTGGTCAGGTACCGACTTTAGGTGCCTGTCCAGTGCCTGCTTGAAGACAGCCAGGGGTCTATTGGTAATCCCCCTTATGTAAGCTGGGAGGCAGTTGAACAGTCTTGGGCCCATGACACTTATTGTGTTGTCTCTCAAAGTGCTAGTGGCACCCCTGCTTTTCATTGGGGGGATGTTACATCGTCTGCCGAGTCTTTTGCTTTCGTAGGGAGTGAATCTCGTTTGCAAGTTTGGTACTAATCCCTCTAGGATTTTCCAAGTGTATATAATAATGTATCTCTCCCGCCTGCGTTCCAGGGAGTACAGGTTTAGGAATTTCAAGCGTTCCCAGTAATTGAGGTGGTTTATCGCAGTTATGTGTGCCGTGAAGGTTCTCTGCACATTTTCTAGGTCAGCAATTTCACCTGCTTTGAAAGGTGCAGTTAGTGTGCAGCAATATTCCAGCCTAGATAGAACAAGCGACCTGAAAAGTGTCAACATGAGCTTGGTATCCCTGGTTTTGAAGGTTCTCATTATCCATCCTGTCATTTTTCTAGCAGATGCGATTGCTACGGTGTTATGGTCCTTGAAGGTGAGATCCTCTGACATGATCCTCCCAGGTCTTTGGCATTAGTTTTTCGCTCTATTGTGTGGTTGGAATTTGTTTTGTACTCCGATGAGATTTTAATTTCTTCACGTTTTCCATATCTGAGTAATTGAAATTTCTCATCATTGAACTTCATATTGTTTTCTGCAGCCCATTTAAAGATTTTGTTTATGTCTGCTTGGAGTCTTGCAGTGTCTTCAATGGTGGACACAATCATACAGATTCGGGTGTCATCTGCAAAGGAAGACACGGCACTGTGGCTTATATCCCTGTCTATGTCCGATATGAGGATGAGGAACAGGATGGGAGCGAGTACTGTGCCTTGTGGAACAGAGCTTTTCACTGTAGCCGCCTCACACTTTATTCTGTTGACTACTACTCTTTGTGTTCTACTTGTTAGGAAATTATAGATCCATCTACGTACTTTTCCTGTTATTCCTTTATCACGCATTTTGTGTGCTATTACACCATGGTCACACTTGTTAAAGGCTTTTGCAAAGTCTGTGTATATAACATCTACATTTTGTTTGTCTTCCAGAGCATCCAGAACCTTGTCGTAGTGGTCCAGTAGTTGGGACAGACAGGAGCGACCTGCTCTAAACCCATGCTGCCCTGGATTGTGTAATTGATGGGTATCTAGATGAGTGGCGATCTTGCTTCTTAGAACCCTTTCAAAGATTTTTATGATATGGGACGTTAGCGCTATTGGTCTGTAGTTCTTTGCTATTGCTTTACTGCCCCCTTTGTGGAGTGGGACTATGTCTGTTGTTTTTAGTAACTGCGGGACGACCCCAGTGTCCATGCTCACTCTCCATAGGATGCTAAAAGCACATGATAGGGGCTTCTTGCAGTTCTTGATGAACACGGAGTTCCACGAGTCTGGGCCTGGAGTGGAGTGCATGGGCATGTCATTTATTGCCTTTTCGAAGTCATTTGGCGTCAGGGTAATGTCAGATAGGCTTGCGTCTGCCAAGTTCTGTGTTATCCACGGAAAGGTGTTAAGGACACACAACGTACCACTATCTAGGGTCAACGGATAGTAATATGATACTGAGATTGTTTAAGAATACCTGGAGGGTGTTCTTGGAGGTCGTTCGTGGATGGTGTTCCGGGGGTCAACGCCCGCGAGGCCTAGTCCATGACCAGGCCTCGCGGTGGAACAGAGCCTGATCAACCAGGTATGTGTGTGTATATGTACGTACACACACACCCTGCAAGCATATATAGGTAATTGCGCACACAATTATATGTGCATATTCCTCGGATCAAGAGTCGTTCACCAGCATAAAAAAACTTCCCTTCACTCACAGTTGTTTTTATAAAACAGAAGAATAATTAAAAAAAAATATTTGTCACGCACAATAAATAAAAATTCTGGATTTTTTTAGAATGTCTTTTCACTTTCAAAATTAAAGAATGACTGACACAAACTTTCTGCAGTGGTCGTAACAGGAAACGTCCAATATTTCCTGTTCACAAAACAATATACATTTTGGTTGGGGAGAGACAGTGTTGCGAGACAGTGTTGAGACAGTGTTGCGAGACAGTGTTGAGAGACAGTGTTGAGAGACAGTGTTGAGAGACAGTGTTGAGAGACAGTGTTGAGAGACAGTGTTGAGAGACAGTGTTGAGAGACAGTGTTGAGAGACAGTGTTGAGAGACAGTGTTGAGAGACAGTGTTGAGAGACAGTGTTGAGAGACAGTGTTGAGAGACAGTGTTGAGAGACAGTGTTGAGAGACAGTGTTGAGAGACAGTGTTGAGAGACAGTGTTGAGAGACAGTGTTGAGAGACAGTGTTGAGAGACAGTGTTGAGAGACAGTGTTGAGAGACAGTGTTGAGAGACAGTGTTGAGAGACAGTGTTGAGAGACAGTGTTGAGAGACAGTGTTGAGAGACAGTGTTGAGAGACAGTGTTGAGAGACAGTGTTGAGAGACAGTGTTGAGAGACAGTGTTGAGAGACAGTGTTGAGAGACAGTGTTGAGAGACAGTGTTGAGAGACAGTGTTGAGAGACAGTGTTGAGAGACAGTGTTGAGAGACAGTGTTGAGAGACAGTGTTGAGAGACAGTGTTGAGAGACAGTGTTGAGAGACAGTGTTGAGAGACAGTGTTGAGAGACAGTGTTGAGAGACAGTGTTGAGAGACAGGGCTCCCTCACACCTGTTGTTCCACGATGAAAACCATCAAATGAAAATATACCTCAGAAAATTAGGTTTAGGCAATATGTGGTGATGGGAGTGGTAGTTTATGTGGGTAGTTCAGGCTGCTCGTTCAACCTGGACTGACATGATGCTTATGTCACCAGGACTGACATGATGCTGTCACCAATGCATGCTGTCACCAGGACTGACATGATGCTTATGTCACCAGGACTGACATGATGCTTATGTCACCAGGACTGACATGATGCTTATGTCACCAGGACTGACATGATGCTCATGTACACCAGGACTGACATGATGCTTATGTCACCAGGACTGACATGATGCTCATGTACCATCAGGACTGACATGATGCTCGTACCACCAGGACTGACATGATGCTTATGTCACCAGGACTGACATGATGCTTCTTTCCACCAGGACTGACATGATGCTCATGGTACTCCAAGATAATATCTATATAATGATATATATATATATATATATATATATATATATATATATATATATATATATATGTGTGTGTGTGTGTGTGTGTGTGTGTGTGTGTGTCGTGCCGAATAAGTAAAACTGGTCAATTAGCAAGAACTCGTTTAAGGTTAAATAGTTTCTAAAATTTTCTCTTATACGTTTAAAGATATATTTTTTTCTTTTATGTTAATGTAAAATTCAATAATTTTGTACCAAAAGAACCTTAGAAAACTTCCCTAACCTTATTATAACAAGCGCAATTTAATTTAGCCTAATATAACTAAATATATTTTAGATAAGTTTATAATAAGTTAATAATAAACAAACACAATGAAATATATTTTTTCCTTAGGTTCAGAATGATTTTTGCGAAATAATTGCGTACAAAAAATTTTCACTTGTCTTATTCGGCAAGAAGATTGTTGCTATTTAAGCCAAAATAGCAAATTTTACCTATTCGGCACGGCACACACATATAATTTTTTTATTAACACATCGGCTGTCTCCCACCAAGGCAGGGTGGCCCGAAAAAGAAAAACTTTCATCATTCACTCCATCACTGTCTTGCCAGAGGCGCGCTTACACTACAATTATACAACTGCAACATTAACAGCCCTCCTTTAAAGTGCAGACACTGTACTTCCCATCTCCAGGAATCAAGTCTGGCCTGCCAGTTTCCCTGAATCCCTTCATAAATGTTACCTTGCTTACACTCCAACAGCATGTAAAGTCCTTAAACCCATTTGTTCCATTCGCTCCTATCTAACACGTTCACGCATTATTATTATTATATATTATATTATAATCAAATAGAAGCGCTAAACCACAGGGGTTATACAGCGCTGCAGGTTATTGTAGGATGCAGGGAGAGTGGGTTGTAAGAGGGAGATGGACGATTAGTAGGGTATGGAGTGCAAGATGACGGTGGATAGTGCAGGGGAGGAGGGTAGCAAGAGATCGAGGTAGAAGGGACTGAGGGAGGTGCTAGAGGTATAATCTTCAGAGTTTGTGTAGTAAGTCAGTTTCTGTCAAAAAGTCAATGAGAGAGTCAGGATTAAAGGAGGGGCCATCTGCAAGAAGGGAAGGTAAAGAAAGGGCCGCAGAGCGAAGACGTCGTTGGAGGTAAATTCTGCGTGCTCGTTGATAGAGTGGGCAGTCCAACAGGATATGTCGAACAGACACTGGAACCTGACAATGCTCACAGAGAGGGGCAGGGAGCCTCTCCATGAGATACCCGTGAGTAAGACGAGTGTGGCCGATGCGAAGACGGGAGAGTGTAGTCTCCCAACCTAGACATTGGTGACAAGAAGAAGGCCAGAAACCTATAACCGGTTTAATAGAATGAAGTTTGTTATTCAGCAGGTCAGACCAGCGTTGTTGCCAACGGGTGCGAAGGTGGGTAGCAATGACCGCAAAATAGTCCGTGAAAGGAACACCTCTATATGAAACTGGAAGGTCATGTACTGCTGACCGCGCAGCAGTGTCTGCCTGTTCATTGCCCTGTACGTCAACATGACCAGGGACCCAACAAAAGACAATATCTTTATGCTTGCTAAAGATACGGCGTAACCAAAGGTGGATACGAAGAACTAGGGGTGAGGTGTATCAATTTTACGGATAGCCTGTAAAGCACTAAGGAGTCTGAAACGACCACAAATGGTGATACAGGCATAGATGCAATACGGATAAGTGCCACAAGAATGGCATACAATTCAGCCGTAAATATGCTAGCCGAGGGTAACAGATGCCCTCGTACGACGCTGTCCGGAAACACTGCTGCGAATCCGACGCCGTCAGATGACTTTGAACCATCGGTGTATACTGCGATGGCATTGGAATGAGAACGGAAATGGTCTAGAAAGAAAGAGCGAGAAGCCGCCGTAGGCAGTTGGGCTTTCGCGCAAGGTAGAGGAATAGAACAGACACGGACAGCAGGAACTTCCCAAGGGGGTAGAGGAAAGGGTGAAGCCACATGAACATATAAAGGCGGAAGCTGAAGGGAAGACAAGAGTGAATGCAGACGAAGAGAAAAGGGACGAAGTAAACAGGGGCGACGAACAAATAACGAGCGTCTACTAACATCTGTGACAATCCTATACATGGAAGGATTGCGGAGGTCATGAGAGCGAACATAATAGCGAATGCAATGTGCATCACGACGATCGGACAAGGATGGAATGTTCGCTTCTACATAGAGGCTCTCAACCGGGAAGAACGAAAAGCACCAAGGCATAAGCGTAATCCCTGGTGATGGATGGGATTAAGGCTGGAAAGAGTGGCAGGAGAGGCTGCCGAATATATCTGGTCACCATAATCGAGTTTCGATAGAATTAGGGCTGAATGTAGGCGAAGGAGAGTTCTACGATCAGCCCCATGAAAGATGTGCGAGGGTTTTAAGGAGGTTCAGCCGGCTATGGCAAGTCGCCTTCAGAGAGGTAATGTGAGGTTTCCAGGACAATCGGCGGTCAAACAGGAGGCCGAGAAACCTGACTGTATCACGTTCTGGGATACGTGAGCCGTATAGGTACAATGGATGATCAGAGACCACTGAACGTCTAGTGAACGTAATTTGATGAGTTTTGCCACTAGAAAACTTAAACCCGTGAGTGGTGGCCCAATCAGAAACCCGGTTGATGGCATGCTGGAGGGAAACTGCAATGAGGTGACAGTCAGCACCTGCACAAGCTATAGCAAAGTCATCCACATAGAGCGATGACCAAATATTGGATGGGAGAACAGATGCCAGATTATTTATAGCAAGCAGAAAAAGTGTTGTGCTCAGAACACATCCCTGGGGGACACCTTCAGCTTGGACAAATTCCGGGGAGAGTTCATTACGAACCCGGACCCGGAAATGTCTGTCAGTTAAGAAAGCCTTAAGAAAGAATGGTAAGTTGCCTCGGAGGCCTAAGGAGTGGGCCTGGGCCAAGATATTATATCTCCAAGTTGTATCATAAGCCTTCTCAAGGTCGAAAAAGATAGCGATAACCGAATGGTTATTCGCAAAGGCATTACGAATATACGTATCCAAGCGCAGCAAGGGGTCAATGGCAGAACGGCCCTTACGGAAACCATACTGACTAGGGAGACTATTGTGAGTCTCTAAATACCACATCAAACGTCTATTAACTAGACGTTCCATTACCTTGCAAACTGCACTGGTAAGAGCGATGGGACGGTAGTGAGAGGGATCACGTCCCGTAGCACCTGGTTTTCGAAAAGGGAGAACAATAGCAGACTTCCACAGCTGGGGAATAACTCCTTGCGACCATATAAGATTAAAGAGTCGTAAGAGGACAGTAAGAGCAGACTGATGTAAATGCTGTAGCATACGAATATGTATGCCGTCTGGCCCAGCTGCCGATGATCGGCAAGCAGAGAGTGTTGCCTCCAGTTCTTGAAGGGTAAAAGGCACATTATAGGATTCTTCTCTAAGAGAAGAAAAATCTAAGGGCTTTAACTCGCTGGCAGACTTAGAAGAAAGGAACGAGGGGCATAGATGGAGCCCCTGAGAAATGCGGACGAGATGGTTACCAATTTCAGTGGCAACGGCAAGAGGTGTGCTATATCGACACCAGCAACCTGAAGAACAGGAGCCGGGTCGGGGAGAATTTACCACTTAATTTCCGCACTTTCTTCCAGACTGCACTCATCGAGGAAGCCGAAGTGACAGTAGAAACGTAATCTCGCCAGCAAGTGCGTTTAGCATCACGTATGACACGACGAGCAATAGCTCTCTTCTGCTTGAAATCAAGGAGTCTCTCTGTGGTTCTGTTATATCGATACCTGCCCCATGCAGCACGTTTCAAACGCACTGCCCGAGCACAAGCAGGAGACCACCAAGGCACGCACTTCTGAGGATGCTTGCCGAGGTTTGGGGAATAGAATGTGAAGCCGCTGTGAAGATGGAGGACGAAAAGAGATGTAAAACCTCATCAATGGAGGACGAGATAGGAACCTCATGAAAGGCAGTAAGATGTGCGTAAGGTCCCATTTCGCCCGGTCAAATTGCCAGCGTGGGCAATGAGGAGGTGGAGAAAACAGAGGGACTTAAGGATGATTGGGAAATGATCGCTGTCATGTAAGTCCGGGAGGACAGACCAGGTGAAGTCAAGGACAGTAGATGAAGAGCAGATGGAAAGATCGATGCAGGAGAAAGAATGAGTTCAGGGGATCAAAATGGGTAGGAGTACCCGTATTTAAACATGGAGGGAAGAGAAGCAAGAAATGCCTCCAACTGAATGCCACGGGAGTCACAGTGCGATCCTCCCCAGAGAAAATGGTGTGCGTTAAAATCGCCGAGTAATAGAAGGGGTGGCGGTAAGGAAGAAACCAGAAAATCAACATCTGGGATAGACATTGCCCGCGAAGGGAGAGATATAAAGAACAGAGTGTATACCACTTATTCAAGTGGATACGGGCTGCGGTGTAATGTAAGGAAGAAGGAACATAGAGCTGACGGTATGGAACACCAGTGCGTATAAGAAGAGCACTTTCGTTAAAGGTTCCATCGGAAAAAGGATCCGATGAATATAACAAATCATAGCCTGAAAAGGGCCTGATAACAGTGGATTGTAATTTGGGTTCTTGCAAACAGACCCCAACAGGGGAAAACTGAGAGAGCAACACCTGAAGCTCACCCCGGTTACCCCTGAGGCCTCGGATATTCCACTGTAAATAAGCCATGATTTATGGAGAGAAAGATATAAGTGGAAGTGAGAGGAATCTATGGACTAGGGTTAGAAAAGTCCACGTGTGGAGGCAGCGGAAGACCTGTAATCAGAGAAGGAGGAGGACGTTGTGAAGGAAGGGGGTTGAGACGAAGAAGAGAGATGAGGAACCTCAGGTGGAGTAGTGTCCATCATCTGTCCAGTCTCTGTAATATATTCTGCAATAGCTTCCAGTGTTTCGGAAGTCAAAGATGCAGAATGTGGGACTACATTAGAAATGGAAGAAGAGTGAGCAACGATCGGGAGTCTATAGACTGCACTAAAGTAGAGGTGAGGAGATAGAAGAGGAAACTGTCGAAGGGGCTTGGGAGGGGACAGGGGATGAAGGTAGTGTATGAGGAGGAGGATGAACCTCCACACACGTTATAGAACTAGTCAGAGGCGAAGGACCTGGCAGTAGGGATTTTTTGCCGGGCTTATGAGAAGGAGGGGGGCGCTGAGGTTTAGGTGAAGAACGAGGACGTGTAGACTCAGGATTGTGCGAGTGAGTAGAGGAAGGAGTGTGGACAGTATGGGAAGCCGAGGTAGGGACCTCGGAGCCAAGAATATCAAAAGGATTCGAGACGGGTGATTGCGGATGAGGCAACCACAGAGGAAGCCGTGGAAGTTGGGACCCCAGAAGCGGGGCGACGTTTAGCAATGCGAGAATAAGAAATACGGGAAGTTTCCTTGAAGGCGAAGATGAGAGACAGCCATAGCATAGGAGAAGCCTTCCGCCTCTTTGAGACAACGGATTTCCCGCTCATTCAGGTAAACCTGACAACGGCGAGAATATGAAGGATGTGCCTCATGACAGTTAAGGCAAGAGGGAGGTAGAGTACAAGAAGAACTGGCATGGTCGTCAGCACCACAGACTGGGCATTCGGCCATGGACCTGCAATATTTTGCTGGATGACCAAAACGCCAGCAGTTTCTACACTGCTGCGGTGTAGGGGTCACCTTTCGAACTTGTAAACGTTGACCTGCAATGTAGACCGAAGGTGGCAGTTCTCGGCAGTCAAACGTTAAACGAGCTATATTGCAAGGATAACGTCTTCGCTTATTGGCTGGGAGGACAAAAGTGTCAACTTTAAGGATAGGGAGTTCTTGGAGCTCAAGCTGCTCGAAAATGTCATCACCACATGTCTGGAAATTCCGTTGGACAATGGTGTGGGGCAAAATGACAGAACCACAACAAGAATTGAGGGAATGGTGCTTGTCAATAGTAACAGGTGTATTGTCAATGGTCGTAAGAAGAGAAAGATCACGAGCTTGGCCAGCATTCTGGACCGTGATGATGCGAGTGCCGCTCTTGAGAGCGTGAAATGAGATGTTTTGACCAACATGGCGTAGTAGAGCCTTACCAATACTATGGTCTGAAAGATAGGTATTAGGAGAAGTTGGACGAAGAGTAAAAAACTTTGTCCATTGAGTAGTTTGAAACAGAGAGTTTAAGGGGAGTGAGTGACGAGCTGGTCGTTTCTGCGATGAACGAGAAGGGAGTGTCGAATCGTCATGTGTGGGTCTTGGTCGTTTTGTGTGGACCGGGGTGGTCCGATGGGAGACGGGCGAGCGATTCGAAAATTGCCGCACCGTCGAGGGAGAAGCCGGAATCAAGGTCAGAGAAGAGCGAAGGTCAGACGTATCGAAAGGGCCAGTCGGGACCCTGGTACCTGAAGCAGGTGACGAACCAGCACCAGCAAGAGGTACAGGGGCATGAGAGGTGTCCAAAGAGTCATCCGTTAACGAGGCAGGGTTAGTACTGGGTGCGGTATCAGGAAGGGGCCCGGGGTAGTGGGTTCATGGATTGGGTCAGCCATGGTTAGTTACTTCTTTCTTTTATTTTTAAGAAAAAAAGAAGAAGAAAAGAAAAAAAAAATAAAAAAAAAGAATAAAAAAGGGGGAACGTGGAGGAATAGGTCCTAGGAGGAATGAAAGGGAGCGCAAATCCCCCTCCGTGCCCAAGAGGACCTCAACACCGCAAGTAGTGCAGATGCTGCATGGAACCCGTGCCATACCCTACCCTTCACGCCAGTAAACCAGCAATCCGGGATAGCAACCTCACATCCACCGAGCCATCTCGGCGGACAAAAGAGAGGGCGGCCGGATATCCGCCACAAAGCATACCGCCTTCGGCCACCACCCCCGGAATCCGAAAGGTGGCCTCCAGAGATACACCGTCGCCCGAAAGATACCCAAGCCACCCCCGGGTGACCGGAGAGGGATCGGGACATCCCCAGGCGATCCAGATTCCACGGCAAACTACACCACCGCCAAGGACCTCAACGGAATGGGATGGACTACGATACCCTTCCCCCTACCTAGGAACTAGAATGCCTGAGGAGAGAAGCTCCCAGGGTAAAACTGGGAAGGAAATAAGGGAGGGATGAGGAGGAGGAGGAGGAAAGGGAAAAGGGAGGATGGGGGAGATGGGAAAAGGGAGGGGGGATTGGGGGGTAATTAGGTTCGGTCTGAGGAAGAAGACCAAAAGGTCCAATTCCTCAGACCGATAGCCTCTTTACCACGTCAAGGAGCCCCCCTTAAAGAGGCACGTTCACGCATGCTTGCTGGAAGTCCAAGCCCCTCACACACAAAACCTTTCCTAGGCCGACCCCTACCCCGCCTTCCCTCCACTACAGATCTATACACTCTCGAAGTCACTATTTCGTTCCATCCTCTCTACATGTCCAAACCATCTCAACCCCTCCTCAGCTCTCTGGATAATAGTTTTGGTAATCCCACACCTCCTCCTAATCTCCAAACTACGGATTCTCTGCATTATATTCACACCACACATTGCCCTCAGACATGACATCTCCACTGCCTCCAGCCTTCTCCTTGTTGCAGCATTCACAACCCATGCCTCACACCCATACAAGAGCATTGCAATAACTATACTCTCATACATTCCTCTCATATAATATATATATATATATATATATATATATATATATATATATATATATGTCGTGCCGATTAGGTAAAACTGGTCAATTAGCAAGAACTCATTTAAAATTAAGTGCTTTCTAAAATTTTCTCTTATACGTTTAAAGATATATTTTTTTTTCATTTATGTTAATGTAAGAATTTATAATTTTGTACCAAGAGAAACTGAAAACCTACCTAACCTTATTACAACAAGCGCAATTTAATTTAGCCTAACCCAACTAAATATATTTTAGATACGTTAACATTAATTTAATAATAAACAAACAAAATGAAATATATTTTTTTCATTAGGTTCAGAATGATTTTTGCGAAATTATTGCATACACAAATTTTCACTTGTCTTATATGGCAAGAAGAGCGTTGCTATTTAAGCCAAAATCGCAAGTTTTACCTAATCGGCACGACATATATATATGCAAGACAAGCCAAGGGGATGGAAAACTTTAGCTCAAGTACTTTTACACTTCTCAGTGCGTCATCAGGAGCTATGAAATGTTGAACGGCAACAACTGAAGGAGTGAGGGGAAGTTTTCTCAGTAGCGCAGTGCGGGTTTGTCATCTGCCGCAGCCTCTCTCCGAGAGAGGCTGCGGCAGGTGATAAACCCGCACTGCGCTAAAGATTTCAACCCCTTCCCCCCCGTGGCTTGTCTTGCATAGTTAAGATCTCATGTCTGCAATTGTTTGCACATATATATATATATATATATATATATATATATATATATATATATATATATATATATATATATATATATATAACAGTAGGTGTTCAGATAACGTTGTTTCGTTGTAACGATGAAAAAATAAATTTATTCCGGGCCGGGGCCACTGTCTGTGGAGACAGGCACAAGACTGCTAAAGTCCTATCCTCACAAGTACCCCTAAGTTTCATTTCTTTAGAGGGTTACCTGCCCCGCAGGAAATTTCTATCTCCATGCACAAACTAGAACAGACTTACTTGTATAGTGGAGTCCATCCTAGCTAGAAATCCCCTAATAGTACCCAGGTTAATTTAGATTTCTAATGACTTCTCTCTCTCCAAGACGCCACTGAATGTGGGCCTCGGCCCGCGCCCGCCCCTAGAAGAAAGCTAACTATTCTCTTGTTTCACTCTGTAATTGGTGGCCACCTACAAAGGAAAAATACTTTAACGAGTCTCACAAACGGGTCTGGCACAGAGACTTGTATCCACGGTCGTCGGGACGCCTCTGTCTATCTGTTTTGCAAGCCGAGTGGGATACTTGAGCTGTCAGCTCCTATAGTGTTGCTACCACCACGGCAGCTGATACCACAAGGACGCTCTTGCGTCCAGCAAGTTCCCAGCTTTCCTTGCTTGTACCAAGAGATGCTAGTTACCACAGTATACGTATCTCATTACCCAATGTAACATAATATTAATGTCAAAGGCTACATTAATTCTAATATCTTTTACTAAAAATTTAGCCAACCTAAATCATCCTTAAGAGGCAAATCTATCAATTTGTACACTATTCTTCGAAGTTATCTAATGTTAATGTTGGGTGAAAAGTTCTGTTCCACAAGGCACAGTACTCGCTCCCATCCTGTTCCTCATCCTCATATCGGACATAGACAGGGATATAAGCCACAGTGCCGTGTCTTCCTTTGCAGATGACACCCGAATCTGTATGACAGTGTCCACCAGTGAATACACTGCAAGACTCCAAGCGGACATCAACCAAATCTTTAAATGGGCTGCAGAAAACAATATGAAGCTCAATGATGAGAAATTTCAATTACTCAGATATGGAAAACTTGAGGAAATTAAAATTTCTTCGGAGTATAAAACAAATTCCAACCACACAATAGAGCGGAAAACTAATGTCAAAGACCTGGGAGTGATCATGTCAAGAGGATCTCACCTTCAAGAACCATAACACTGTAGCAATCGCATCTGCTAGAAAAAATGACAGGATGGATAATGAGAACCTTCAAAACCAGGGATGCCAAGCCCATGATGACACTTTTCAGGTCGCTTGTTCTATCTAGGCTGGAATATTGCTGCACACTAACTGCACCTTTCAAGGCAGGTGAAATTGCTGACCTAGAAAATGTGCAGAGACCCTTCACGGCACGCATAACTGTGATAAACCACCTCAATTACTGGGAACGCTTGAAATTCCTAAACCTGTACTCCCTTGAACGCAGGCGGGAGAGATACATTATTATATATACTTGGAAAATCCTAGAGGGATTAATACCAAACTTGCAAACGAGAGTCACTCCCTACGATGCAACATCCCCCCAATGAAAAGCAGGGGTGCCACTAGCACTTTGAGAGACAACACAATAAGTGTCAGGGGCCCAAGACTGTTCAACTGCCTCCCAGCTTACATAAGGGGGATTACCAATAGACCCCTGGCTGTCTTCAAGCAGGCACTGGACAGGCACCTAAAGTCGGTACCTGACCAGCCAGGCTGTCGTTCGTACGTTGGACTGCGTGCGGCCAGCAGTAACAGCCTGGTTGATCAGGCTCTGATCCACCACTAGGCCTGGTCACAGACCGGGCCGCTGGGGTGTTGACCCCCGGAACTCTCTCCAGGTATACTCCAGGTGACCACGACACTAAGATATTTACACACGAATCACCAGTGAAATTTTTTGGTTCCAATAAATTTCTACAGTAATCATACAAATGCACGACAATAAACGATGCAATAGAAAAGCGCTCAGGGAGCCCGTCGTATTTGTTATTGTTTGTTTTTGAACTGCGTGGTGGTCGGAGGGGCTCCTTACAATTTTCACTTTGCAAACATTTATTCCTTGATTTAACCTTGTTACAATGAGTGTTAAAGGTGCACTGTGCACCCCTCATGTCTGCGCCACAAACAAACAGTGTAACACTAGAAACGAAACTAGAAGTTACAAAGAGGTTTGACGATGGACGGCGAGGTTGGTTTTGTTATATATATATATATATATATATATATATATATATATATATATATATATATATATATATATATATTATATATATAGTGTGATAGAGTGATAAATATCGCAATCAGCAGGATTCGAAGCCACTGCAAGAAGGCTGAAAAGGTACCTCAAGTGATGCTCTACACCACTCGGCCACCGATGTCTCAAATGCTAGGCAGCTTTGTTTACGATCCATGTTTCTTTCCCAGCCCAGACACACCAGTGGACCTCAAGCATGTTTTGAAGCCAAGTGGTCTAGAGCGTCACTTGGGAAACGCTGCCGGCCTCTCTGAGTGGAACATAAACATGCTTTTTGAATGCACAAGGGGATTTTTTTTTACTTACAATCTGAGCCTGGCCACTTGTCAATACTGAGATGGTTTTCCTATAGCGGTAAACTTAGTGCGATTCAGAGAAAGACGATATCGAGTCTCCCAACTATTTACATAAAACATCTAACTTTTACGAGACATCAATGATGTGAATAATATGTATGTGGCAGGTACCAGAAGAGGAGGTGCGCTTCACCCTTGTTGCTCCTTGTCGCACAGATACCAGGCAACTCAGTATCTTCATAATGAATTTTTCAATTCCATACAGAGTTTATCTACTGGAGACAATGGAAGGTGAGTACTCAGATCCTCAGCCTTGATAGGTGTTCAGTCAGCCAATCTTGTTCATAACAATGATATCGAAGTGCTGAACATGAGTCTTACTCAACCTGTCGGTATTGTATACCCATAATATAGTGTGTAGCAGATACTAGGTAGTGGAAGTGCACTCTCCCTACTCCCTCTTCCTCTCCTTGTAATGAGTTACCATGCAATAATGGACTGTTTCATTACGCTAATGTATTTTAAAAGCTATTTTAATTGAGCGTCCAGGGTTGTGGCAGGAGCTGCCTCACACTGACGCCAGGGACACGACCACAACAGTCTTACCTCCACAATATCTTGTATACAGTTAAAAGCCTCTTTAAAGAAGATAGCACCTTCGTGCGTTCGTGCCAAAATTTATCCTAAATATAACCTTTTTTGGGAGAATTCACTAGTTCACCCACACACCTGTATTCAAAGTTAGAAATAATATGAACAAGGTAGGCTTGTTCCGCATATTCTTAATACCCTGTACTTATAATTCACCGGTAAAGAAAAATAACTGGTCGTAGACGTGACTATTTTCGAATTTATATTAAATATTTACGTTCAGAATTCGAGGTTCGTATGGCACTTCAAAAGCATGCAAGAGCCGGAGAGTCTAAACGTGTTCAGTTTCCTTTGGGGAAAATCCTGGGAGAGTTATGCATAGAAGATGGTTGGTAGTGCGTGGGTTGGTAGTAGGTGGACTGGTAGTGGGTGGACAAAGTGGGTGGGGTGGTTGATATTGGGCGAATTAATACTGGGTGGGTTGGTAGTAAGTGGATAGGTTGTGAGTGGCCATTAAATAGGTAGACAGGTTGTGGGAAGACTTTTTAGTGGGTGAATAGGTTATAGGTGGATAGGTTGTGAGCTGATTGCTACTGAGTGATGTAGGTGTGGGTTATTATGGTGAATTAGTTGTGTGGGTAGGGGGAGTATGGTGATTTATGCTTATAGTTACTCAAATAGCTAATAAGACAATAAAAAATGCTCTGATTAATAGTTAAATATTTCGGCAGTGTATAAAACTCACCAGGACTCAGTTTAACCAAAAAAATATCTTTGAAGAAATGTAAAACTTACCTCGACCGGCACTATGGCACTATGTCACTCAGTCGAACCTCAAGACTGACTGACGGGTCAGAGTTTACCTGGCGAGACAATGCACTTGAGCTGCCGTCCACACACTTAAGAGTCATTAAAACAAGCTCTTTAACCATACATGATTATTCCAAAAAGTTGCTATAATACACTGTAATATATTATAGTTAATTTACGCTAATAATTTAAAAGATATATTCAAAAACAATGAACACATCCGATTTGATAAACAAGCTGACACTTACGCGATGTAAACTAGTTGACACAGCTAAGAAGGCCTATCCCACATTTTGGTTTTAGCAAAAAGAACAAATGAAACCTCAAATGTTTATTACCAAAGGTTTTAATGTCAAAATGCAGCGAAGGCTTCAGTGTTGGTCGATTGTGGATAGAGTGGTTGAAGGTAGGCTGTTTGTGCGTGACGCTGTATGACCCTTGTAGGTTTAGCGCTTCATTTTTTATAATAATAATAATAATAATAATAATAATATTATTATTATAATAATAATATTATTATTATTATTATTATTAGTGCGTGTGTGTGTTGGTTGCGGAGTGTAGAAACTCAGCTAAGTTAGACACGATGAACTTTTGTTAAAGTTGGTTAATGGGGTTTAAAGTCTATCGACTGCATGAGGGTTATTAAAGCCGCAAGGTAACCTTTTCACCGCCAGTAATTTACACAGAGAGATACATCCCTTAAGGGATACTATTCCGTTTAGAGATGTGTGTATCTGTCAGTTTACATGGGAAGTATGACTGCAACACTAGTCTCTGTTTACCACTCCCACAGCTGAATGATCCACCTGATTTTAACGATATATGTCAAAAACACAAGATATATACCCTGAGAGTTGTATTTCTCTTAGAGTATATATGCTGAGAGTTTACCTTCATCCCTATTTTAGGGATTAAAGTAGTCTTGTCTGGTGGTGAAAATGTTATCATACAGCTTTAATGACCCTCGTGCAGTCGACAGGCGTTAAACCCCATTAACCAGCGATATGCAAATCAATGCAAAAAATCTCGTTTTAAATACAATAAGAGTTTGCTTTAATTCCTATTTTAAGAATTAAAGTATTCTTGATGCAATGTAAAGGTGAAGTGCTGCTTTGATGATCCACACGTAGTTGTAAGTTTTAAACCCCAATCTGTGAAATGAGCTGAGGCAGAAGAACAGCTAATAGCTGGTAAATTGGCTGGAGAAAATGTATAGTGATATCGACATTGTTTAGGCAGACACATATACATAGTTCAAGTATAAAAATAAGAACTAACAAATTCACTGACCTGAGGGCCAGGAGAGATAACTGACAATCTCCCTTACCAGAGAGAAGTAGAGACACGATGTGAGGGAGTCAGCCATCAGAGATGACTGTGTCGATGACAGCACAACACTGTGCCGCTCACTGAGTGTTAGACACAGCGATTCATAAAGAAAGATGACCTACAAACTTCAGAGGGTCCTTTTATTGCCTCTCTTGATCTTCCTCCAGAGGCACTAGAGATGCGACACACACACACACACACACTGTGGTTGCAGGGGTCGATTCATAGCTCCTGACCTCGCCTCTTCACTGATTGCTACTGGGTCCACTCTTCCCTGCTCCATGAGGTTTGATAAAGCTCATGGAGGAGGGAAAGAGAGGACCCAGTAGCAATCAGTGAAGAGGCGGCCAGAGCTATGAATCGACCCTGAACCACAAATAGATGAGTACAAATAGGTGAGTACACACACACATACATAGATAGTGACAGGATGTTCCAGAGAGGGAACACAGGAACAAGGGGACACAACTGGAAGCTGAAGACTCAAATGAGTCAAAGGGATGTTAGGAAGCATTTCTTCAGCCATAGAGTAGTCAGGAAGTGGAATAGTCTAGCGAACGATATAGTGGAGGCAGGAACCATACATAGTTTTAAAACATGGTATGATAAAGCTCATGGAGCAGGGAGAGCAGAGACCCAGTAGCGGACAGCGAAGAGGCGGGGCCAGGAGCTGAGTATCGACCCCTGCAACAACAATTAGGTGAGTACATGCACACATACAGGCGGGACCAGGAGCTATGAATCGACCCTGAACCACAAATAGATGAGTACACTATGCGGTGTGAGGAGAATAAGATACCGAAACCGATGACTGGGATGTGTGAAGGACAAGGGAGACATGATTACGACATACAAAATGTTGAGTGAAACTGATAAGGCAAATACAAACTATTTGATTTAAGTGGCCCAGGATCATGGGGACACGGATATGAAGCTGAGGACACTGGTGAGCCACTGGTATGTAAGGAATTATTTCTTTAGTTTCAGGTAGGTTGAAAAATAAAATGATTGTGATGAGGCAGTGACGGAGGCAAAACTAAGGCCTTATTACACTCTTACGAAAGAATATAATAAGGCTCCAGAGGCCAGAAATCAGTGATGCTGATCAAAGTAATCTAGGAGGCGGAGCCAGGAGCTGAATATCCACTCCCATAAACATAAATCGGTGAATGCACACATGCGCGCGCGCGTGCACCACGACGACAGAAAGTGATACAACGGAGATGCGGGACCTAGTGTCCACTTTCAGCCAAACATGGATAAAATAAAAGCAAGGTTCTCAACCTGTGGGTAAGACTCCGCCTGGGGGGTCACTTGAGTTATTCCCAGGTGACGGCCAACAATCTTAGTAAGTGTTGCTCCTTCACCAAGCCAACACTTATTTTTTTTTTTTTTGCAATTAGAGAAGCTTTAAATTACGTCTATTAGTATCTAAGTGCAAGGAAGCGACATACAAGTTTGTATCAACCTGTAGGAAAAGTAACTGAGAGATCTCATGGGTTAATCGGAAATATAAGGAGGTAAAATCTATGAAACCAAAACCATGGAAAAATACAGACTGAACTCAGCCCCAGAAACCAGGGAAGGTTGTACACTATCAAGAAATTATATATATATATATATATATATATATATATATATATATATATATATATATATATATATATAATATATATATATATATATATATATATATATATATATATATATATATATATATATATATATATGTATGTATATATTACAGATATGTACTTTAAACTCTTAATTAACATAACATAATGTTCGATTCGTAAGCATTACATAATTTTAACCATCTTCAGTAATGCTGAACTTGTGGTGAAATCGACAGGCAAAACTCTTGCCTAATAATTCATCTCAGTCTCATTAAACAAAAAAGTTGTGAAAACGTGTCACGGTTTCTTTGCTACAATGTTGTTACTTCCTTTGCAGATTAATTTTTTTTTTTTTTTTTTTTTTTTTTATATTTTATTAAAAACACATATATACATAACAATCCAATAAATGCCCAAAAATAAATCAGGCTCATATAAACAAAAACAAGCAAACAGAACAGGAATAAACACATCAGTCTATATATCCTATAATAAGAACCCGTGCCAAAAGCACAAACAAAAAATGTCCATCCTACTACCCAATCCTAGCTAAGTTTTTCTATACAATAACATAACACACTGTCAATGAAACTGAACATACATTGTCTCAAAAACACCACAAAATTTAACCGCTGGTTACATATTTTACTTCTTCCCTACCACAAAAACGCAGTACATAGGCATGAAATAAAATAAAACCTTTAACTTTCTGCCTATAAAACAGGTGTTACACAATAACACACAAAAACAACTGACCCCGAAACAAGGGTCACACCACAACATCATCTTAAATAAGAAATACATTAACATCAAGCCATCACTACCGTAGACAACACTGTCTACAACACAACGTCACATTCCCACACCGGATAATAAGACCACACAAAACACATTTGTGTTGCATACATATACAAACACTAGAAAAACCCAAAAATATGCAGAAGCTGCTCCTGTATAATTCAAACAAAAGATAGGGAACACATACAGAAAACAATACTAAAAACGTTAAACTTAAGACAAACATAGCAAAACATCAACTTTATCCTACATGAATTGCCACAGATACCTGGGACAACTTCACCCAAGCACACCTGCACACTGTCGGTTGTCTAACACCTAATACCTCCTAACCTCCAACCTGCCACATAAATGCAAAACGCCAGCACATCACCACCGACAAACCCTACTACTTTAACTTTAGATTACACTACTACATCCTAGAGGAAAACCCCATGCGTCCATGACCCCTATGACCCCCCAACCAACATCACTCCAAGTCTGAGTCAACACACACCTGAACATTTACCTACAACCCCATCCCCGAAACGTCCAAAATCGGACACCCGATACCACCCC